>JAANSQ010000099.1:0-45068 GCA_036850885.1 Lepidocyrtinus dapeste
CACCAAATGGTTCCAGTAATAGAGAGCCCAACAGTAAATGTAAATGTTCATTTTGCTTCGTGTTTTTTGGTAGAATTTGCTTCTTTTCTGCGAAAATCTAAACAATTCACTATTGGCAAGTTTTGGAAAGGATTCTTAATTCTTCGAATTCTTCCTCAGCTAGCCCTTTTTAAATGGACTGAACTAGGGAGCTTAACGCTGCACCAGACCAAGACTAAAATACCTTATTTTTTTATTCGGCGTAATCCTTCAGTTCTTCCAGAGAAGCATGATTATTTCCCCCGCGGTGAATGTTGTCATTCTCATCCTTATTTAAGGACGGTTTACGCTGAAATCTCACTCTGTACAAGGTGCATTAACGTTTTTTTTAAGGAGAAAAGTCCAGTCAGGAATGTGAGGGTTTTAGAATAGTTAAGTTAGTCGTAAACTTTCCCTACCACTCTAACCACACTCTAAGGATGTGTCTATTTTTTTACTTTTTTTAGTTTTCTTAGTTAACTTGTGAATTGGCTAGGCCTATTTCACCGAGTATATGGCCCTGTGGAAAGATAAGTTATTTTAAGTCATGTCCATCCCAGAAGAGTACTTTCTGTTTTGTTCTTCTGACGTCTTTTTTCTTTTAAACTTGTTTTTAGAACTTGCTAAGTCCTAGATAAATCTTTAATCTGTTGTTTGGCCAAGAAAAAAAAGAACAATAGGGAAGGGACAATGAACTATAACATGGGCCTTTTGTGTAAATGTGTTGTCTTAATGGGGCTAGATCACATGTTCCTTTTTTATTTAAGATGACATTAACTCTCACACTCTTACCTTTTTTTATCTCATCGTTGCTTTCACAAGATATGTAATTCCCTTTTAGAATTGTTCTTTCACTCTTTCACACTTTCTCCTTTCTCTTTGATGCTCAGAGTGGGAGTAGGTACCCTCGAAAGGAAGTTGTGCAGCGAATATAATTTATTAACATTCTGAAAACTTGGTGTCTGCTGATATGCTCAGCACCGATAATTGGACTGAGAGGAGTGGCATTGGTCTCGACTTGTCATCGATGCTCTGACTTGTATGAACTTATGCTTGGAAAAATAACCAACTTATATGTAATATTTTTAAGTTACGGTTTTATTGATTCAGACTATTTTCTAAATGAAAGTAAAGAAAAATTATAGGGCAATTTTTTTATACTTATTAAAGCATGTAGTTTTAAAGTTTAAATCATTCTGAAAATTAAATAAATCAATAGAGTGCTTTTAAGTTAATTTAAAGTTTACTTAAATTGACCTTAAGGCTAAAGTTTCAACTGAACTAATTGCTACACGCAGGAAAATAATAAAGTATATTTAATGATTATTATAAAATAAGAGAAGATAAAGAAACAAAAACGATCAAAAAAGCTCAAAAAAAATCAACCATAAGTCAATTCAACGTAAAAAAAAAACATTATTGGAACTAGCAAAGACAGATTCATGTAACAGTTTCATCACAAAACCTCTGGAAAAGTAACTGCACTTGCTTCATAAATAATACTAACTGTTTAAAAACAACCGGTGCTAACTAAATTGAAAATCATCATCACTCCATTTAAATATTATTTGAATTACATAAAGAAAGAAAAGCTTATTAGACTGATTAAGGTCAACAAAAACATTTTAAGTGTATCCTTATTCCCAGTCATAACTTTGGACAAGGATAAATGGATTAATAATATCTGTGTAGTGGGTTTTTAACGTGTGCAGTGTGGATGGAGGTACACGTGTTCAAAGAAGCTAATCTGGTTAGGGGATCCGAATTGTGTGAATTTTTATTTTGGGATAGTTATAGTTTAGTTCAATCAAAATTTATACTTTCTGACGCCATGCGTTCATCTCTGTAATTCACTTGCATCCTTAAAATTATTGGTTAGTTTTAGGGTTTAATTGTCCCTTGAAATGTTCCAAATTTCATTGTTTATTGATGAGCTTTGATTGACAAAGTCCTCATCATGGATAATGGTTCCGATTTGATTTAGCATTTGTAGTAGCTCTCCCTTCTTCATACACAGCTGATCCTCACAAGCCTGAATGTCCGAATTGTCACTGAACTCCTTGGCCATATTGAGGGATTTATGGATAGGGTTGTTATTCTCCATATAGAACAAGGTGACCTTTTTGACCTTTTTCTGTCCAGAAAATTAGAGCATTTGTCAACTGCGCAGAGTGACAATGACAATTCATTACATGCAATATAGTAAACACTCACTGGATTCGTGGCAAAGTACATTCCAGCCTGGAGCCTTCCTTTAGAATCACGCTGCAACATAGACTTGAAGTCATACAGTAGATTTCGCCTCTCAGCAAAGTCAACTCCGCTGAGAAACGGCCTTCCAACGAAAATCAGATTGGTCCAGCCACTTTGGTAGTCTGACTTTGTCTCTTGGACATTCCAAGCTACGTAATCTTCACTTGCCACCACATACTCATACTCCTTCTTCTTCTTTACACCGTCCTCTTGTACAAACCAACCTAAAGACAGAAAGAAAATTGTCTTATCTTATTAAATCCTTTATCTTGTGTCGCATATGGTGTTGACAGGAAAGCATATTTCCTTAGAGGAAAGTATAGAAAGCGTTATCATTAGAACACATCATCTACCTGTGTGAGGATACAATTTATCTTCCATAATGGTGACAACACGTGAGACATGGTACCCAGGGTCCAGTATCAGATATCCCATCCTCTTCTCCGTTCCCGATCCAATCTTAATTTTTAAGCAGGCCGTCTGATGCTCCTTTTCCACTACTTTCACATCTGGAGGAACATTCCGAATGTATGCTTCCACTGATTCAATGCTCTAGATAAGAAACAGAATAAGTTTCAAAGATTCCTTTGCTCTTCATTATCATTACTATCAAGATCCTAAAAATTGACTTGGATAGGGTGGTTATTGCCAGTGATTCTATACCTCTTCCGCAGACACAAGATAAAACTTTGAATGGGCCTTGTGAGCAGATGTAAGGAAGTTGTTAATCCTCGTTATCAACTCCATAGCCAGACCGACACATGTGTAATGGTCTGGAGTAATGGGTGGGTCATACTGCCGAAAGAATTTCTCCAACGAAGGTTCCCCAGAGCGTTTAAACTCTTGATAAAATCTGCAATTTCGGAAGAAAATAAATTTTAGAAAGTGACTAGATGACACATGAGGAAGTTATGCGTTTTTGGTCGGTATCCATACTTACCTGATGTAATTGCCCACTGTATTATACTTGTGTGAAGCTACAGTCTGCTGAGAGATAAGTTCTATATATCCCGCAAACTCTTCATACTCCAGGACATCATTAAACGTGACTATCTGTGGCTCCTTAATGTCCCACGTTGGGAAAGGGATCGGCCTGTCTAGAGGCCAAGTGGCTAGTCTCAAATCACCACTTCCTTTCTCGCAATTTCCAAACGAGGGGAGGATGAATTCCGAGTTGATTGAAGGCTCCCTCCCATTCTCGTTGGTATGGAGCAGAGCATATGCTCCTGCAATAGCTTCAACTTCATCTTGTGGTCCACTCTCATCTCCAGAAGATGAGTCAGATGTACCTCCTGTACCTTGAAGCACAGGAGGAGGAGCAGTTGAAGAGCTACTGTCTTCATTATCGGAGCTACTACATTCCGTCGTATCACTTTCTTCGTCTTGGTCATCTCCGCCGTCATCATCGTCATCGGAACTATTAGCCTGATTTTGGTTGGAAAGGTCGACAAGATTTATTACAGAATTTTGGAACTTTACAGTGGGACTGTTTGCGGACACTGGTGTCGGTTGTCTATCAAAGAGTACAGACTGCTGCTGGAAATTTTGAGAAGTAAATGTAGAGACTAATGCTGCTGTGACTGTAGTTTGTTTGGTTGAGTCTGAAGTAGGGGATGCTAGATAAACGGTGTGGTGCCGAGTTGCAGACGTTGGGTGGTGTCCAGGCCGAACCTGCTTGTCGAGTCAACTTGGCCACTCACAAGCCCATCGACATCTCCTCGAAGAAGATCCGAAAACATTGTCTCGTTCCTCTCCCAAAGGTAATTCTCGATTTTGTTCTTCAGACAAATTCCTCAAATCTAAAATAAAACTAACTAATCAACCTTTGCTCTAGCCTTATCCAAACAAATTGTGATTGTCGTTGCAGTTGTGCTCACCCATAAAATGAAAACTGTTCGAACAAAAAAGAAAAAAACAGAAAACCCGCTTGGCTTCCTGCTCAATAAAAAAAAACTTTTAACGATTGATCCGACGACTAGGCTTTACACTCGACTTTTTTAGTCCCTTTCAAGTTTTGTCAGTTTTGCGAGATGGGAATTTCCACAGTAGATTTTGCTCAGTTTGAAATTGTTGATACCTATTGACGTACAAAATGAGTTTTTAGAACAGGCTTAACTGATAATGATGATAATTCAGATGACGTCAGTTAGTTAACTCACCTCTTAGCAGTTCACAGCTAATATGCCAATGAGAGAATTCTGTATGATTGCACCTTTAGCTTAGCTTCAATGTTCGTCTTACGGCAGAACTGTAACGACTGATCTTCCCGATGGATTGATTACACCTATATATACAAAATGAGAATCAAACAGATTGAATGGCTACATTAAATTTTGTAAAGAAGATTATTTAGATTTTACAAGGTTATATGAGCTTAGAGCATGGGAGGAGTTACGGAGTAAGGAACAAGTTTCTATGAAAATTAGAAAAAATTTGAGAGTGAAATAGGCAGTGAAAAGTCTTTACAGTTCAATTAGCGGATACTGCCAATGCCAAACTCAGGTATGGTTTGTATTCAACACGTTTACTGAACTAGGAGGGACTCGCCAATTAACTCAATTAGCTATACCAGTTTAGCATGTTTGAGAAATTGAGTTGATTTAAACATATTGTAGGGAAAAGAAATGTATCCTCGTCTTTTTAAGATTTGTTTACTAGCTTTACCTTTACCTATGCATACACACTAATTGTAAGTGTATAAAAAATGTAAAAATAGTATTCAAAGTTAATAGTAGCACTTTGACTAGACTTAAATGCATGGAAAGATAAGTAAACTGAAAAGCGTATGCATGCTCATATATTATGTCTTTGTCTATTTTGATCTGCTTTGCTTTTTATGTCAGAAGCATGAACAAAGCTTATGCTTATTGCTTGCTCTGCCTCGCTTGCTTACAATTAGTCAACACAGAAATGCTATGCATTAGTGAAATATTATGCATATAAAATGATTTTAAATAATACAATTATAAATTGTTCGTATTCAAGATTCTTTCAAATTAGTTCAAAGACCTAGGTGCATAGATGATTTAATTTTTCATAATTAATTCAATGAATATTTAGTCCAGGGTTAGATAAAACAATCAATATATTGTTTGAAGAGCGAAGTGCCAAAAGTACCGACATATGAATGTCGGCAATTTGGATTTGTCAAAGTAACTTTTCAATGAACTGGTTGATGAACGCTGACCCAGTAAAACAATCAGATCAATGAGTGTAGAAAGGGTTGGGGAAAACTTGCGCCAGTTAATTTGAAAGAAAAGCTTTTTCAGTTTAGTATGCACATCGCATTGATTGAGCAACTAAAAATTGAATGAATTGAAGACTCATGAACGAGACTTCGATCATAGGCTTTTAAGACTTAATTTGCTAGAAACATTTAAATATTTTTTATGATCAACATATAGAAAGGGTTCATGAAAGCACAACAACATTGTTCCGTCTCTTCGTTCAAATATTTATCTTGTGAAGAGAGGTAACTTGATAAAGAGGTATGAGCAAGATATATCCGGCTTAGCTCCATGATCTTTGAACTCGTAATTTACGTAGTATAACGCTTTATCAAAGCGTATGTCAATCATATTATCTTGCCTAATAACTCCGCATTAAAATATTGAATTATATGAATGAAAACTACTTTTAAAAAATATCATTTCAGCACATTCAACCCAACTTATGTCATCATCATCATGAGTTTAGCAAGGATAAATTCTGAATCAACTTTGAATAAATTGAATCACATCACGTGTTTAAAAACGATAAATTACATAAAATCCATTATATGCTCGGAAACGTAAAAAATTGCTTTGCATGACACGCCATTCATTGCATGTCCTTCTCATCATTGCTTTTACTAAACTTTGATTGAAACCTAGCCAAAGCGAAAGATTTTTACAAAATTTCTCCTCTCACTAATTACGACCTTTCCACCTTCTACGAAAATTCCCACACGGAAGATTCTATTTCTTTCTTTACTCTCTTTTGAACAGCTGGCAGCCGTTACTGTCAGCTGAAATTGGCATACGAACAAAGGACCCTCGGTAAAAAAAAACACACGCGGAACAAAAAGAGGAGAAAGGAAAAAAAACGAAACTTTTTAGAAATTTGGCAGACAGCTCATCTCCATCTACGTCAATTCAGTATAGGTACAAGTATTATGCAAACAAAGTGCAATTAAGTTTCATCTTTTCCTGTGTACCACTCGCTTGCTAATTACTTACACTATCTGTGTACAATAGCTCGTGTATGATTAAAATATTGAGATAGCCACAATAACAAAAAAAGGACAAAGAGTCATAAAACTCTCGTTGGTGCCAACAAAATACTGCGCATTTTCCTCTCGTTGCTAATATCTATTCTAATTATTTTTTAGTTGCATCGTCATCTATTCTAAGAACTATAAACTGCTTGTTGCGTAATTAATAATTGATGAAGGTCAAAGTGCAATTTCAGCAATGCGCGTGCATAGAGTAAGTATTCGGTGCTAAGTTTATTTTCTAGAACTGTGAATGTTTTCGCGGCCATGGCTGTCTCGACTAAAGCAGTAAAAGATAAAAGCAAAATACTTCCGACTTTAACGGTTTAAATCAAAGGGAAAGGACAAACCACTCATAAAAATCAGAGATCACGAGAGACGTAGGTAGATTTCAAATCCATATTTTATCAGCTTGAGACACCTCAAAATCTTGCCAAAATTTCCCGTAAGCTTTCAAAAAAAACGTATTATGATCAGCTTACCTTCCTGGGGCCTAGCTTGGGTAACGGTTTTGAGATGGCTTTAAGAAAATAAACCTTTTCACAATATGTCAACAAATTATCTGGCAAATTTAAGAAATTAATGTCCTGTCCACTTTGAATAGGGTGTATTAATTAATATTAAAATGACTACGAGATTGATTAAAGTCATTGTGACTGTTATAAACTTTTAAAAGAAACGTAAAAAAATGCGGTTGTTGATAGAGAATGTCTATGACTTTTGGACTGTCCAACTTCGCTGCTTGGTAGGAAATGACACATCGACTGAGAGCCACAAAAAGAAGAAGACGCAATGAGAATTTCATCAAATGGCAGAACAAATAAAGCTTAAGAGATGTCAACGAAATTGCATTTAGCAACATATGCCACGTATCACCCCAAATATTTGAGAGTCATCCAACATGATGAAATCTAGAGTTTTGGTCATGTCCCAAGAGCAATAACGATATGGTTATAAGTAAAACCATAAGGAACTCTGCTTTAATTGTAATGGCTTAGTATTCCTTACTATCTGATGGAGACTTTGTTTGCTCGGGAATACTACGTCTAAGCTGGGGCAGCATCTCAAACTCAAAACGTTGACATTACATAGCCATCATCCGACCCAAACCACCACAAATTATTAATAGATGCTCCATATTTGCGACTATAGACTATACGAGAGGCTGAAGCTGGCTTGAATTTTTGAAACTGTTTTACATAGCTAAGCAAATAGCTAACGGTTTCAGCATATTTGGTACCGCATAAAGTATATTTCCTATGGGAAATTCGAGTGCCTCCAAATATCAAATTCATGTAGTCTCTTTAGGACGGTTTTGTATCGCAGTTATCGCAGTCTGGTAGGGTTAGCCTGAAAAGAAAATATCATTTTGTGTTTTTGGTTTTTGGAACAAGGAAACGTATTAATATTTCAGATGAATGTGCTCGACTCGACGAGTATTTACGCTGTATGCGTCATGCTTGCTGTTTTGCTCATTCTAATATTTACTCTCGAAAATAGGACGTGTATAACATGCAAAAAACAAGAAAGTTCTGAACGATTCGCATGCATGGCACCCCACATGCCGTGTTTTATTACTCCTTGTTTTTCCTCAATCTATTTTTGCGTATTAAGCTCCAAGGTTCAGTGAGTTAGACAAGAGGACAATGACTACGCCACAACACGAGAAGTTTATACAGGACGACTAAAACACAATAACAATTTATCCGAAATGAATTTTCGCGAAAAGGGAGTTATTTTCTTGTACATCACCCAGTACCGTATTATCTACGTAAGAATTTCAGATAAGCCTTTCTCTTTTTTCTAGACTGAAACTAAAATTTGAGTTTATGTAACTCTGAAATTGTGTAATGATAGTCTGCTTTCTAGAATTACTTCACCCCGAGAATTTTAATGCAAAGGTTAAACCAATCGTAAAATTGGGGAATATTTAGGAAAAACAAAATCAAGGATTATCCAGCAATAAAAAGATTAAATCTTATTAGGTTTCGATTGGTACGTATGCTTATCTTACCTTACTTTTCTCCACAAATTCTCCTGGGATCAATAGGAAATATTTTCAGCTCCTTACCAATTTAACGCAGCGCGTTATAAAGAATTGTTTATTTATCACTTCACTTCAATTAAAACTTGAGAGTTTGCATTAAGTCAGTATATCCTCTTGAACCAAATCGATATTGCGAATGGCGAAAAAATGTTCTGAGTCAATCTTAAAGTATTTTCGAGGTGGAGAAAATATTATTTGCGTAGTGGACAAAGGGTAATAACTTTAATAGTCTACTGTCTTAAATTTAATTAGTGATTAGTCCCAGTCAGTATGCTTTTAACAATTTCACAATTCAATTCTTCACAATTGGCAGTACTGCTCATTAAAGTCTTTCTCTTGCCGCGTTTATTGTTGTTTTGTCTTAACAAGTTGCTTACCCTCAGTCTCTCGATATTAAGATTTGTCAAGTGTTTGATTGACTTTAACTTTTTATTGCTGTTACTTTGTAGGCTAATTTTATGACCAGTCTTTCCTTTCTTAGTAATGCCGCTCCTAATCTTCACGATACGATTTTTCACACTTTCCCTCATATTCTCACGATGCACAAGACATTATGATAATCATCAGTAAAGATTTCTTAAAGTTTACTAAACTTTGGTTCAACTACGAAATATTTAGGCTGGAAAAAATGGCGACCGTGTACTTTCCGTTCAAAATTTATATGTCGTTATATCTTAGTACGTTGCACAATTTCCAGAAAAGCTGAGATGAGCTGGAAATTTTTTAAAATGGTAGAAGAAACTATCAATTTTTAAATTTATAGCTGATAACTTTTCCTCTTGTACTTCCTTGAATCGTACACCCTTTCAAGTCAATTTCGCAAGAACGTCTGCTCTCGTTTTCCTAAGTTGAGTCATAGGAATTTTTGCAAGAACGTCCGTTCCAATACAAAAAACCGCACTACACAATATATAATAGTTGGGAGTTGGAGGTTGGAGTAGGTGGTATTTTATGCAGAAAGGGAAATCTCGTTATTAAGAAGGATAATGGGTTTTCAGTGGAACCCTGTATGTATATTTTCACATTCTCCAACACGGGGAGCACGATGTACTTTTGGGGGATACAATTCAAACTATACCAATGCCTGTACCAACCAGACCAGTCACCTTTTTACTTTTTAGCATTTTGCAGAGTTTCTCTGTATTGTTAGGTATTGAGTTGCGCGGCGCAAGGGAAAGTTCTATATGAAGGGAATGCATTTGAGGTTGAGAGAAGAATAGTTGGAGTAGTTGGAGAAATTCTTTTCTATTTTTAGGGTTTTATGTCTTCAAACGTGATCTCGGGAGAGAAAAAAGATGATTCACGTTGACTGCAAGGACGGGAAGAATCATTTGTTCTGGAAAGTATCATAGGTTTCAAGGTTATTTAATTTGATAGATAATGCAATCATGAACATTTTACTCCTGCAAAATCTGTAACCAACTGGATTGCATGAGAGAAAGTGCCCTTCTCAAACGAAAAATCCAAAAGAAAGCAGAAAGCTTCCAGGTTGGAAAACATCTGCAGCTCGAACACGTGGCTTAGACTATACTTCTAGGAGTGGCAATGTATAGATATAAAATTACAATCGAATTATGTCTGTACTGATTCAGTTCAGTTGAGTTCAGCTGTACTTTTAACCTTGGGTTATCCTTGGTATCGCATAGATTACTTTTTCCCACGATGAAAATATGAACATGTAATTTCATACAATGACAAGGAGAAAGTCTATATTATAAATGGTCAGTATTCCTTTGCCCCAGAATTAACTAGACAGATGCATGCATCCAGAAACGTTCTTGTTTTTTATGAGACCATTGTAGTTAAGGGAACTTTCTACGCTCCGAGAAACAGTCTTCTGATGACGAGAATGCGTCTTTGTAAAGGATCTAACGTAGTAATTAACTTTTCCTTAAAACAAAAACATATTTTCTCCCTTGACCTCTATCCAATATTAGTTCAGAAAATATAATAAGTAAAAAAGGTCCTATTTTAGCTCCTATTTTAGCTTCCCGCCCGCCCATGATGTATGAACCTGACGAAGAAAGTATGGGCAGCCTTGTACATAAGCGTGCTTCAGAATAAGATGAGTGAAAGCAATCGGAATGCAGACCATACGGAGAAAGAGGACAAACGAATAAGACGTATTTATCAGAACTTACTGTTGCGACGTTCCTTCCGGTACTGGAACATTATAGATTTTCCTTATTTGGCAGAGGTCGTGAGACATGATTCGCGGTATCTACGGAAGGCTCTCTTGTATCCTTTTGTTGATCATCCAGCTCTGTCTCAATGTAAAATAGACATTTCCCAACTTAACCTTTGACTTCCTGTATATTTTAAAGATATAAATGCTCTCATTCTCAGATTTGACATTGATATCATTACGTGAGGTATCCAGAAAGTCGAGAAAGTGTGAAGGCTGTTGTTGCAGGGCTTCCTCGTTGATTAATCTTGAAATGCTCCCGATCGGTCTGGAGCGTACTTTATTTTCGATATATAAGCGCCAAACGGAGTTAAGCAACATTTGGAGTACATCTGCCCCACAATTTTCTCTTTATGACAAGGACCAACTACCCACTCTGAATTTTCATCAGTTTGTCTCGAAAATCAATGGAGGAGTCGGAGCAAGGTGTTCTGTCAACGTAGCCAGCCAAAAGAATTCTTAAGTGGAAATGATCTCGGCTCATTAAAACAATAGACCATTTATCTTTTTTTACAGAAGTCAATATTAAAGTCACCATACTTTTTGGGAACGTTCTTTAAAATTCTATTGCTTGTCATCAGTTTCCTTAAGAGTGCGGATGTTTTCCAATTATATAGTAATTTCCGGATGACGGTTTTCGTTCAAGTTCCATTTTAGTTTTCATATGTGAGCTGATTATATGATTTTTGTTAGGCACTGGGTGACCTATTTTTTTATTGGCCTACGAGCCACCATTTATGAATGGAATTTTTCGATTTAGCAATATAGTTCTTAGAAATGTAGGTATAATTTTAGTGGTGACGAAAAGTGCATAAATAATAAATAAAAACAATTTGACGTAGACTAAGCTATGAACTAAACTATTTAATTGCTTCTGTTAACTTTTTTATTTCATAGTAGTAATCACTTAACATGAAAATATTTTATTGGCCTGTTGACAGGAAAGGTTTTGTCTTTTTACGCCTTATGGAAATATACTAGTTGTGTGACAGAACTAGAGAACACCATATCAGTGGAATTCAGCTAGACCTGCCATTTACATTACAACGTTCAGTTAAAACAATCTCTCGGTAATCATGAATGAGCATTAGATTTTGGCATGAGAATATAGAAATAGAATGAATGGTGAATTGGTGACAGTATAAGTACAATATGTAACTGATGGTATCTAAGTATCTAGGTACGCACACCTACCTATACCGTAATATTTACCACGTATTTGCCTAATCCAGCGTGCAACACATATTCGATATGAAATGTTTATCATGCTCGGTATTTTTGGTTTACTAATGAGTCACCTTCTCCCAGAGTTATAATTCCCCGAACAATAATTTATTGTTTTAATGTCCTTCTGTACATACAGGAAACTTTATGCATACAACCTGTTCTCGTTGTCATTTACAGTAAAGCAAGTTTTGCGCAAATCGACTCCTTCTTAAATAGTTAACAGCAAAGATGGATTAAAATAAGACGTTAGTCATTTAATTTAATTCTAAACTTCAAATCAGGTTGAAATTCTGTAAAGTGTCTTGAACATCTTGAACTCAGGGTGGATGGGACTTCTGTCTTGACTTGATTGTAACAAAAAGCCATTACTTGCCACCACACCACGTGTATTCCTAAGCCCAAATGCTCTTTAGTAGAGTGGAAATGTGCATACGCGTGTGAATTGTTTGAAACCAGTTTTATGATAAATTATTGTAAGGTTGGGTTTTCGTGAGTGAGCTCTTGACTAGTGTAGATTATTACCCACGGGGTTAAGTAAGAAAATTTATAACCATTTGTGATTAATTGCCGCCTGAATATTCATAATTAGTGGTCAGTAATCAGCTCTTGACATCTCAAGCTCAAATACATCATGAAAATAAAATCCGAGTCAGATAGCCAAGACGAGAGTACTCGTTTCCGAAGGTCTTTTAGGAAGAAGTCCACAGATGCAAATGAAAAGTTAAAGTCTGTAGAAACTGAAGAAACAGACGCTCGCTCTGATGGAGCACGTCTTCAAAACTTGCTTCAAAATTTAAACCTGAGGTAATAAGCGAACTTTAGAACCACATATACTATAAAGTTTAGCCATGCCTTTACTTACCCGTCTCTTGAACTAGATTTCAAGACTGCACGTTTACGTACAAACTATCACACTTTCAAAATGAAACTAATCCTCCGAAAAAACAATCGAAGTTGACCAAGCTCACGGGGAAAATATTAAAACGAATCGCTAGCGATTCCACTACCACCTACGACAGATGCCTTTTCTTCCCAGTGACTGAGAAGGACCAAGTAAAAAACTTTATTGAGGAGAACTTTTCCGAGTTCAATTTGAGGTGAGACTAAAAGAAATGATAAGCATTACCCACATTAAGTAATTTGCACATTTGGTTTTTATTCGAAAATGCTTAGCTTTGTCAACTGTAAATTTGTCAAGCGAAGCACCACGTTCCAGGAAAAAGTTGTAATTAGACTACGAAAAATTTTTGGAATCGTTTTTGAACTGGCTTATCATACATGTAAGTTTCCGAATTCAATTAAAAGCAAAGTATTTACCTGGGTTAGTTGAATATTAATTTATAATCGATTTTTGTAGCCACCGCCGCTATCGACCATTACACGTTTCGTCTGAAAGACATACTTTTTGCCTACAACCACATTCAGGAGCGCATGATTGACGAGGCTTGATTGAAACAGCTCTATCAATACATCGCCGTCATATTTATTGTGTATTCCAGCTGCTATTTTTATAAAGTAAAAATTCTTTGCAAAAGTCCTAGATTAAATGAATGAATATTATGTATGAATTAAAATGTTATACATATAAAGGGGCAAGTAAATAAGATTTAAGGACGTTATTTGATAAAAACTTTAACCACTTTCCACCATTTTTTTATTTCCAAGTTTGAACGAACTAAAGACTTACATATAAGGTATTAGATAACGTCATGCATTTACGGATAATATTCAAATAACATCTATAGGTACTAAATAATTTTCGTCAAGCTAAGATTCTACAACGTTTTAGCAAACAGTCGATAAATGTCTTGTCAAAAAAGAAATTTTACATTCACGAATAGAATAAACAAAATATAATTTATATAGACCTGAAGACTGAACGTTCACGGTAATTTTAAGTCATGCAAATATTGCAAATAGGTGACACGAGAAACTCATACTTCCTTACGTGATGGCGGTGAAAGGTGTCGGACTAAATAAAGTTTTTGTAATCCTCCCACGAGAGAGAGAGAGTGATAATGAGTTGAGATATATAGCGAACGATAGCTCGATGGATTTGTAAACGTTTAAACTTCTCGAAGACCAGGCACACGATCAAACGCTAACGACTTACACTCCGATATTTCTCCGTTACGGGGAGCCTTGTGAGACTGATAATGTTGAATGGCTTGATACTGTCAAAAGAGACTACTTCTTCCTGGCAGGGAGACACTTTGGACAGTACCACTTCCCCTTAGGAATGGAGCTCAACCCCATGCACCCAATGTGGAACCACTCAATAGGGCACTGTAACAATGACAAATCCATTTTAAATAATTTACCTTGCAAAGGGACAAAAGTGTGGCTAAATATCGGAATAAAAAGGATCTTTACTGCTACCTCCGGATTATCGCAAGCAATCATCTCTCCGTAGGAAACTTGGTGACAGATGCAATAGGTGGGTTCATTCGGATCGACAGGCATGTCCAATACATCTCCCGCTGAACTTCCCCCGGACGCTGCTTGTTCGGCGGCGATGACAATCTCTGACTTGTGCTTCTTCTTGGCAGGACTTGATACCACACCCTTGACGCTCTTATCTTCTACTTCGGCTTTTGTCTTTTTGGATTCTTTTTCTCTTTTACGACCTCCTTTAATCAGAAGAATGGATTAGTTCACAAAATTCTTTAAAATTTTTTCGTCAAAATAAAAAGTGTGCATACTTTTGTTTGCTGCAGTAGGCACTGGTTCCGGCAGTATGGGGATAGAGACTGAGGCTACTGAACCATTTTTTATTTCAGATTCAAACCTAGCAAGGTCAGAATCTAACCGCCTTATATGCTTATCTACCAACTCATATGTTTGTATCGCTAGCTGAACCTTATCGTCACCATACTCTTTGGCTTTGTTGAACAGTTTCTGAACAGAAGATAGAAATTGATTGAAGCTATATATTTTTTACAATTTTATGAAATATTTAGTAAAGTTTTTGTTATCGTAGTGGCTTACAGTGAGTCTTACATGGATTTTCGCTACATGCTCCTTTCGTCGGTCGGACGAGGCTTCACTGGCAATCACAAGAAACTCACCACCTAACCTATCGATCTCCTGCATAATTGCTTGCGCCCTCCCATCGAGGTCACGCATTAACTTAAAATTTCGCTGTAATTCTACTGGTAAGCTCTCCAAGCCTAGAATAGTCAGCATGTTTATAAAACTACCCAACAGAATTAAACATATTCTTCAAAAAATTCATTACATGAAATATTAATTTGGTATTAAATCAAATATTTAACTTACTTTCCAGATAGTGTTCCAGATATATTGCTGTTGTCATTATAATACTACTTATTGCCCAAATCTATTTTTCCTCCACGCTTACTTTACATGTCTTTACACTTCAGTAGTTATGTATCTTCATAATAATTTACATAGAATTAGACAGTGACCTATCTTAAATATCTCCACCCTGCCTCCAACTGGTTACTCCTTAGGCTATAAATTTAATTTGATTGAAAAGATAACTTTCATTTTCTAGTTTTAATTTTCCCTAGAGGGTAACTTTTTTAAGGAAAGTTTTCGCTGGATAGAATGTTTACAATTTTCACGATTTTGATGGAGGATGAGAGGATACAATAGAGAGCTAACTATACAGGTAAAGGTAAAGGCTATTTCATTGGTACAAGTATAAGCATTACATATCCGTGGAGTTGGTCTATCTCGTTTGCCCGGTATAACTATGAAGCGAACAATACTTAAGAATCCGTTCGTGTTAGTGTTGTAGTACTTGTAGTGTAGTAAATAAAGGGTTGTTAGAATTTACACTGCGCATTTCACAGTTCAGTCAGCTTCAGCAAGCCAACCAACGAGCAAACTTTTAGTTAGGTAAAGAAGTGATATCATGATCATGAGTAAATGCATTGCACACATTTTTACTATTCCCAAAACTAGGAACATGACGATACACATGTACATCTTCATTGACATGGTTCTTTCATTACATTATATTCAGCATGTACGCATGCATCGACTAGATATAATATTACGCATATAATTAATATATTTATTTGGATCTTAATGTATATTTTGCTTAGCTGGTTTAAACAACTTTCTATGAGTTCTCATGTGAAGAGCAAAGTAACCATCATATAGTATTATTGTATTCTAACGGTATTGTATTCTTAGATAAATAATATATTACAAATGATGATCAATGTTGGTATCCTAAACATAATCGAAATCAATGAAGATTATAAGTATTGATATTTTGTTCATTTCAGTCTTTCATTCACTGCATCATTTCTTTTAGAAGGAGAGTCATTTCAGCTTAATATGTCGATCTAGATCTAGAACCATGAAAACAAATTCAATCGAGCAATTAAAAATTATTAATTAATATGTCATTTCAAAATAAACAAAGCTTGAATCGAATGTAGCATATTCCCCCATTTTTATATATGTTCGAGGTGGCTCATGTAAAACTCAAGAATACAATTTATTTTGCCAGTTTGCCACTCCTTGGTCTTGGTCAACTCGACCTTCATAGCTTATGCATATTAAATTTACAATCTACTTCAATTTAATGATTACATTTTTCACGAGAGAACGCTCTAAAGTAAAGGATAAATAAGGTAAAGTTTAATGACGCGGAGCAACAACTTATCATTTGGTCATTTCTTCTTTTTCCTCCCTTTATTTCAGCCAAAAAATTAAATTCGGAGTAGTTTTAAGCGCTCATGCCACCTGTTAAAGCAACTACCAAAGCCCCAGTTCGGTTGAAAAAAAATTTTTCGTGACAAGGCTATAGGCTGTAGCTGTATTAAAATCTCTTCCGGATGGAAATAAAAGCTTAAAAGATGCCTATATACCACTTTCGTAAGTTAGCAATTGAGAAAATTGTTACCTCTTTAAGCACAGCACATTCTTCTACTGCCTGACTCTCTCTGACCATCTACCCATCTCATTTCGTATTGTATCATTTTGCATTCATTCCTTCATGTACTTCCCTAACCCTAGTCATTTTAGTTCCTCTATGCTGATTGATAGACATATGTGCAAGATTTAATTATCTCTCTTTCACTACCAGATCATTTTTTGAAGAGACAATTGCGTGATATGTGACCTGCAATGAAATTTAAACCCCAAAAACTAGGAACAAATACAGAGTAGAGCTACGTCATCATAAGGCCAAGGGTATCACGTTTTCCCTGTCTGACTCAGAATCAGCCTACAACGCTGCAACGTGATTCATTGTCATCGAAAATATTATCGCTTCTCCAAGAAAACAAACACTTTGTTTGGCTGGAAACACACCCTATCACCTCCACTTTCTCGATTCCTTCTATAACTTGGCTGTTTCGCATTCGCGCTGGCCAGGGCCTGACTGGAATATTATTCAACTCTGGTGAAAAAACAAGTGGTTTCTCAAGTGTTTAGACTATTTTCGGAAACAAATCTATTCTACCTACTATTTCAAAAAATTATTCAATTACGTGAAACTCCGAGCCCAGTCATCTAGTCAATCTGACCAGTACGTACACATTTGATTATTTGCACTTTCATTCGACCTGTCATTTGTTTACTTCATTAGAAACAAATATTAATGAACTAATTTGTTTTCATTTTCAGCTAATATTGGTCCACAATCAAGAACTATCGCTGGAGAACATAATTAATTATCTGAGTGAACTTTGACTGCTGAAGTTGGTGCGTAATTTTAGGATTGTAATCAGCGGGTGTGTTTCAAAATGGTCAAGTTATTTGCCATAAGCATAATTCGAAGGCCACTGGACTCTCCGCCGGAGGGACGTTGTGTCCTTTTAAAAGGGTCTTATGACCTTTCCTCGTTTGGGTTTTTCCAAAGAGCGTCAGTTAAAGAGTTTATGTCGTTTTCGTCAGTGACCATAGTCGAAAGGACGAACCCAGCTACAAGACAGTCTGTTAAGGAGCAAGGTAAGTGATTAGAGGAATCACCAAAGTTTATATTTCTTGATTTTCAGTGCAATTTATTAAAATTATTGAATATTTGTAGAATTCTTTTGTCACGTATACGTTCGAGCGGATGGTCTAGGAGCAGTTATAGTTTCAGATGTAGATTATCCCAGTAGAGTCGCTCACACTCTCATGACTAAGGTTTTGGACGATTTTTCTACAAAATTTGTCGAATGGAAATCTACAGGTCCAGATGTACAGGTTTTAGATAGTTATAGAGGTAAACTTCACTAATTAATTAAGAATTAAAAATTATAAGATACCCTGAATGGACGTAAGTTTAAAGTAATATTTTTTTAAATTAGAATTAGACCAAGTACTGGCCAGATACCAAAACCCTCGGGAAGCTGACGCTCTTACAAGGATTCAGACCGAATTAGATGAAACGAAAATTATAATGGTAGGCATTTACAACTCAACTTTACTTTAAATACTTTGTGTTAATCTTATAATTGTAATTTTGCAGCATAACACAATCGAAGCCGTCTTGGAACGAGGCGAGAAACTGGATGATCTCGTGGCCAAGTCCGATAACCTATCTGCACAGTCGAAAATGTTTTATAAAACTGCTAAGAAAACAAATTCGTGCTGTAATTTTTAAAGAGTCTCTTCATTTTTCAAATTGAGCATTAAAGAACTGATGAATAGAGAACAGAAATATTTGAAATAGAGATATATTTTATAACATTGTACGTCAAAATCAGAATCAATGCATATACAGAACACAACAAAAACCTAAAACGTAGAAAATAAAAATTTTCAAGGGCTACAGTTTTCCTACAACTTCAAACGGCCACTTATGTGAGATATTACTAAGATTACTGATAATAAAAAGTTTCACCCTTGAGTAAATGTTATTAGATGTCCTAATAAGTGAAGAATGTAAGGGTCAAAGTGTTTACTGTTGTTTCAATACTTTTTCAGGGAATTTCGCAAAATATTTTGCGTTTTTAATTCTACCCTTGAAAATTCAAGATAGTTAACAGGTGAAAATTTATACTTTCATCGTTTCGGCAAAAATTTAAGTTGTACGTTTCCTTTCGGCTTTAGATATTGACGAGGTCGAGTGCCAATGGGAGATGAAATGATAGTAGTCACGTACACAAAATGTTTAAAATTAGTTACATTGTATCATTCATTAAATATCTGTCATCCAGTAAAACAAATGTAATATCTTGTCCGTGCTTTTACCGTTTAAATATTTGTCTATAGCCTTTAGATTGTAGAAACCGAAGGTGATTATGTCAAAGATTTTTTAAACATTTTATAGCGTATGCTGATGTTTTCTGTAAAATACTTACACTGGGCCAATCTGATAGGTTATGAGATTATGATGGAAAGTTTGGAGTTTGCAGTATAATTTAGTTTTTTTATTTTTTTAAATTATGAATGCAACGTGCGTGAAGTTTAATTCTGATCACTGATCAGGTGCGTCCAGGCGAGACTAAATTGTTATATTGAAACTTATGGCTATTGTTCGAACTTTGAAATATTCATAGAACATTGCGTGTGGCATGAAAGAATTTTTGGAGAATAAAAGTAATTTGCAAATTGAATTATTTTAAGTTCAGTTGTGTCAATTCACTTATTCTTATCTACTACTTCTACTGAAGGCTGTAGACATAGAGTGAATCTCAAATTCCCCATGTGGCTTTGCGGTAAAGAGATAAACAAGTTTTCAGTTTTGGCTGCTTTTAATTAAAATTGTTCCATGCATTTTTCCAAAAGGTCAAAGTAAACTGACTATACTGAACTATTATAGTTTAGACGCCTATCTTTTTTTCACATTTTTCAACATGACATCAGCCCAGAGCGTGAGTCACGCTAGCCAAATTTGCCCCATTACAGGAGTGACCGTAATAAATTTGGAACAATGCTGTATGTGCGCAGTATTTTACGAACAAACTCAACGGCAAATACCTCAAATGGATTTAAACCGATCGATATGCAAAGCTTTGAATGTTATTCCGGAATTGCCGTTCTACCGTGAGTATTTAGCAATCTGCGTGAGTTGCGCAAACTTGCTAAGAAATTTTGAAAGAATTCGCCTGGAGCTTGAGTTTGTTAAGACACAAATTGTAACAAAAGTGGTTGAAACCTTGACACAGGTACGCCTTGATGATAGTAGTTGCCAGCTTGAATGCGTGAAGGACCAAATTTTGAATCGTAAGCGAAATAAAACTGTCTAACAACTCTCTTTTCCATCTCTTCTTATGTTACTCTTTTTCATTAAGGCTGGACTAATGATGAATGGCCGGAAGGTGAGAAAAAGCCCCCTGCATCAGAAGTGAAAGCTACGCAGACGTGTCAAGAAGAGGTTCAAAGCACTGACAAACCTGAAGTTTGTCCCGTCTGTGGAGAGGTATTCAAGTTTAAGGTAACCTATAGTAGTCAATAACATCCGATTTTCGGTTTTATGTTAAGCACGTCCTAAAATATTTAAATGGAATAATTAATTTCAGGACCTTTTAAAACGACATGTTAAGCAACATCGGCTTTCGGAATCGGATGAGGCGAAAATGTGTCCCTTGTGCCCGAAAGTAGACTTCCGTAAGGTTTGGATTGTGAAGAAGCACATGGAAGTGGAACACCCTGGTACCCATGAAACAAAAGTAGTCCTCGATAAGTACAAAAACGTGGACGACAGCCCTAAAGCTAAGAAACAAGTTCAGAGACGTATTATTTCCATCCGCACCGCAATTGGGAGAAAATACCAAGCTTCGCCTACCAAGGTAAAGGTTAGAACCCCAGGCAGAACGACAGTGGAAGTGGATCTTACGAGCAATTCTGAAAACAGTGAAAGCGAATCGTATGGCTCGGAAACGGACGAAAGTATGGATGAGGATTAAGAAGACAGCATAATAAAAATTCTTTGGATGCCAATAAATGCTCTCGTATATGGTGACAACAGATCAATCTCTGAGGTGGGATTTAACATTTACGTGGCTCAGTATCAAGGAAATCTCATATGGACGAGTCCAAGACTTTGCTCCACTCGATAAAATGAATTATTGAGAATTAAACGGAGTTAGAGAAAGTTGAAAGTTTAAGCTATTTATATTTTATTACTCTTGATGAATCAAGAAATAAAAGTGCAAAATATCGAGTTAATGTCTTAATTTAAAACTTAATATCTGGTTTTATTTTTACGGGTGAGTATACTTATCGACGTAAAGGAGAAGAATAAGAGCGCTATGCTAAAGAATGAAGTGTAGCTTAAAACGATTGGATTTTTTTCAATAAAATTTCCTACAACTAGAGGATAAATAGCTGCAACGGCTGAACCACAGACTAGCATCAGTGAGGTTACAAAATTCGTAAATTTTAGATATCTCTCCATGAAAGCGGAAAACGAAGGGTAGACGCTGGAAAATCCGAGACCAAAGAGTATACTTGCGGCCCACATTACAGGAAGTGATCTCACCGCCCATCCAATCAGTAAAATGTTTGCTATCGCGCATACAATTATATTCCCTGCGACGATTAGTTGTGTGGAGATCTTGAAAACTATGATGATGGCTACACCCCTCCCTACAGCAAACGCTGCTGTCATACCAGTCAAAACGAACGCTGCTTTAGACTCTGTCAGCTCAAGGTCACTGTTCTGTGCAAACTTGGAGAAGAACTGGAATGTACACATTTCCATTCCTTGATATGCGCCATAGAAACAGCAAGAGAGAATCACCATTCTAAGTTTGGGCCAGGACCACTGTCCTATACAAGGTTTGGCGTTGTCAATAGTAGTAGGATTCACCAAATCTTCATTTTCCTTCTCTTCAAAGATTTCTGGAGGTGGGGCAAAGTACCGGAAGAATATGAATAGGAAGATTTGAAATGCGACGGAGGAGGCAACAAATAAACCAACGATGGTGTACGGAATGAACAGTTTATCTTGCTCGGATCCAGACCCATCACCATTTTTGGAGGTGACGTTAGTAGCAAGATTGTCATAAGGCCAAGAACCGGTGTCATGTGAATCTTGGAGAAAGTTATCCATCATGCGAGTTGTACTGGTTGCACTTGAAGTACTTTCTTCCTCTTCGTCTAAAAATGGAGCCATGATGAGCGCAGCGAGGTTCGTGCCTATTGCGTAAGTAAAATGCTGGCCCATGACGTATGGTGGACATTCCTTCTGCATCATTTCCATCATCCAGGCGAACTGTGCTGTGTCATAAGCTCCGCAGCTTATACCCATTACGCCAGCGGTCACGAAGAAAAGTGTCATGGTGGGGCAATGAGGAGTGAGGAAAGTAACGGCTGCTATAGCTGACAAAAGAATAATGACGGCTAGCTGTCGGTTCATGTAATTAAAAATGATTCCTCCTAAAAGGTCAGAGAGAAGAAATAATATACAGTGGTGGTTAAGCCAAATGGTAGGAGAAAGCGAAGTGTCTGCTAGTTTATTTTACCAAAAAGAGCTCCCAGCAAGTAACCAGCCGTAAGGATGGTAAACACCGTAGAAATTGTGGCGTCATCAGTCTCGTATTTATTTTGCAAGCTGGTAATTACTGGTCCATATGTATTATACGCGCAACCCTGGAAGGTCAAAATTCAAAACCCAGTCAAGTCAAATTTTAGTAAAAAAAATTCCATCATCCTATACGACACACTTTCTTAATTTACGTATTTCACATTTCCTCAACAGTCACATTCCTCGCTCTGACTCTGATCCGATTTGTGAACTCAATAAGTCAATTTCTCTCGACACGACTCCATTATAACTTCCCATATCATTTGTTTAAGGGAGAAATATCCACTTACGAAAGCCGCGTTTCCATAAAAGATGGCTATAGCCGTCAAAATTTTGATCTTTCTTGGCAGATGCTTTCCACTCTCATTTGATTCCACACTGGATGTAGAAGCTTGTCCTTGTACGCTCGTATCTTCATGATCTCCGTTCTTCTCAATCAACCCCATTTTCTAAGCTATATTCTAAACTAGCGTTGATACTCCTTCAAAAATGATTAATTTAGATTGATTCAGCCCCAAAGAATTACTTTCAAGTTCAATGTCAAAAGTAAATTAGTGGCCAGTTTTCTCCCATTTATGTAGTTAAAATAAAATTGGTATAAAATTAATACATTTAACTAGTCAGTTTGGAGCCAAATATTGCTCGCAGCGTAAATTGAACCTGACCTCATTAAATTTTTGTCAAAGCATGGGTAAAGGTCTACACATTACACTGCACTCCTTCAGCATTAAAATCAGAGAAGCTCACACAAATTAATATATTTATTGCCTTTCTGATCCGCCTAAAGTAATCTAATTAAAGTGGGTGTTTCAGAATGACCCGACTCTAAATGTTGCAATTTAATGAAAGATATACTCCAGTGTGGCTCTTTATAGATCACAATTTGTGACTTTAGAGCTTATAAATGTGTTCATTCACGCGACTTAGACAAACGCACGCACAGGTTTTTTAAAATGATTTCTTTATCTATCTTAACATAACGTGTACAACTTGAAACCTGTATCTTTGATTGAGTCTTCCTGGGAGGTATTATTGTCGCGTGAGCTTTTCCTGATCGTCCCCTAACCTTAATTTAATTTTTCTTTTACGTTTCACATACATGGCACATCCTTACTGATAATCATATAGACTATCATATGCTAAATAACTCTAGGTTTATCATACTTGTTATAGCCATTCATGTTTTGGCCGAGCAATAGAATTTCAAAACCTGTCAAGATATTGCACACATTCACGATGACAAAGGAGAATATGACTTGACTCTATGCATAACCTTGATTCAGTTTAACAAGTGGTGGGAGGAATTTTAGTTATCACACTTGTAATCTGTACAATCTAGTCAAAAGTCATTTCAAGATTAATTGAAATAATATAGTTAATTAACAACTCTTTGAAACTGAACGATTGATTATGGGTAACTCGCTGGAATTTGTAAATCAACATAATTTCACATGATTAAAGTTCTTTTTCCTCCATTGTGTAGCAAATGTAATTACTTTTCTGTCAGTTCATTTTACTCATTAAGTTATCCAGCAGAAAAGTGAACTGAACATATGTAACATGTAACAATCTCTCTGACCAACTGATCTTATGAATGGGCATGGGAATCAATCTGACAATTTGGCTATCATTATTTTCGCAAAATTGTGAGTATGTATACGTTACAACTTTTATGCCTTTCAGCTAGCATCTCTTTGCAGAATCTACAGCCTATGTGGCTTTGGAGGAATGAGTTAGAGCAAGAGCAATAGGTTTTCTCAGCTTACCCCAACATTCGATAGCTTCTTATAATGGGTCGCAATCACTGCTAAATCTTAGCAATTTTTTTTGAACTACCGATACCGACCTAAAAAAATCGTCTCGTATTAACAATGTTTGTTAAAACTGCTCTTTCTACTACCATTACTACTTTTTCTTAGACTAGTTCATCCTTCACTGCAATATTCCATATTGACTACTTTTAATTCTTGCTTATCGACTTTAATGTTTAGTGGCTATCTATGTATGACTACATGTATTGCGCTATTTACACTTTAGAATTCTGCGAATTTTGCTTGAAACTAAATCCTTCAGCTTTATTAGTGTGCACGAACGCTTCATTTGCTTATGTAATTACAGTTCGCAAGCTTTAGCCTTTATTTCTGTAGGCTACTTCTAATTGTTTTTTTTCAACAATTGCAACCAATCATTTTGTAAAATAGTTTCTTGAAGTTGCATGCACTACAATCTGCATGCAATACCAAATGTCAAGATTTTTATAATGCGTCAGTGCGTACTTGAGATGTCGGAGATGTGGCATTTAACCTTTAGCGTGAATGAAAATTGAAACCTCAATTTGGAATCAATGGTATTCCTTCTCATGCTCCACTGAATATTTGTTGATTGTGTGATTTGTGTGTATTCTTTATATTCTTTAGGCAATACAACATGTTCATATGAATATCAAGATTAAAGTTGATCTCTCGTTTGCTTGTCTTGATCACCTGCCATTCAATCGTCTTCAGGCAATGATCTTGATAGATAGACACATGGATTTGGATAATTCCTGTCATAAATTGTTTTTTTCATTTTATCGTACGAAAATGAAAGAGACGCATAGCATGCTACAAACACATGCATAACCTAACGGACTCCCATACTGACATATCACACATCGTACGAAATGTAAATTTAGATATTTGTTCGTCTCTGTTGAACCTATGATAAGAGGCACAAACAGTCAGTTGTTCCTAGACTTCCGTTCCTGTGTGATCGTATAATTTCTCGAATAAAGTTTATGATCTAGTTGCATTCTCTAGGCGGAATTAAACAATTGGATAAAATCCTAATTGTCGGAGATGGAAGGGGTTCAAGAAATGGAGAAGGAGGCTCCAGCGAGTAAACCTGCATTTCGATACAGCGTCATTCCACAAGTAGTAACCACCTTAATAGGTAAAAAAATTACCTACTTTAACTGATTTTCATTCTGGGAGTTACGTGACCATTCAAGAAGAAACGAAGCCTAAATAATCATCATGTTTTGTATTTGTTGTGTAACTTGACAGTTTGTATTGCATCCTTCTCCTGTGGCGTAGTCCTAGTTTGGACCAGGTATGCAATAAACAACGCACGTTAATACTACCTACGTATGTATCTATGTTCCAGTAAATTTATAAGATCAAAAATAAATGTTTCCTCATTTGAAGTCCAGCCTTGCCCGATCTAGAGCGTAGCAAGTACTTTGGAGATCTTTCCCTCGTGGAGAAGGCCTGGATTGCATCTGCCGTGACGGTAACTTAATTTAAACTGACATGAAAGGAAAACTAACGATGCCATTTTCCCATCACAATCGCACATTGCATTTTGATTACATTTTTTTACCCATAAAATTCACTGTATCTGTACATTCTGAACCAAAGTTAGGAGCTGTTTTCAGCGGAGCATCCGGCTTGATCATTGACTATTTAGGAAGAAGAAAAAGTTTCGTAATCCTAGCCGTTGTGAATCTCACAGGATGGATCTTAATTGCTGCTGCTCCCTCAGTTCTTATCATGAGCGTTGGAAGATTCACTACAGGTAAAAAATAATCCTTAATGCCCAAAAAATTTCCTCTGGCTTGATGTTTGTGTTTGCGTTAGCTTGGAAGAGTAAATACTCTTAAATCTTTTAGGATTTGCCATCGGAGGGTTTATTCTGGTAGGGACTGTTTATCTCGCAGAGATAAGTGAGCAAAGAATCCGAGGGATAATCATGTCTACCACATCGATTGCGTTAGGAAGTGGGATGTTGTTAACGTACGATTTTTATTTCGTCTTATTGTTTTTCCTTGTTTGACCTCATCTCACGTTTTTTCTATGACCTGATAAGTTTAAATTATGCTTGAGTATGATGCAACTGTTTTCTGTGGTCACGAAAATGACATCTAATAATACCATATTTTATCCAGATATCTCCTAGGGACATTTTTTTCATGGTTTGTGATCACAATCGTTGACATCTGCATCGCTGTAGTGTTGCTAGTGTGTATCCGTACCATACCGGAATCTCCAGTACATTTGATACACAAGGGACATAAGAAGAAAGCTGGAGAAGCTTTAATGCGTCTAAGGGGAGCTACAGAGTTTCATCAAGTAGAAAAGGAGCTAAACGAAGTAAATATCATTTCGCCCCTTATGTCCTCATCTCCTTTTTGAATAATTGGCTATTATTCATTATTTAGGGGGAAATGCGTGGAAGAAAGTCATGAAATATTTTTTATTTTAGATGCAATCTAATGCTCTGGATAGACAATCCCGAGTATTGGATCAGGACAAACCTAGCCTCTGGAAATGCCTAAGTAGACCTGGAACTCTGAAAGCTTTGGGAATCAGCTTTACCCTGATGGTATTTCAACAGCTTTGTGGAGTAAGTGCCCTGAAAAATGCGTGAAAAAGCGAACCCTTCTGAAAATGGTGTGATCTTCATTAGAAATATATTATTTATATCCTAATTTCATCTGGTGACATCCTCAGAGTTTTTTTGTGTCACATACCGTTTTTCCAGAGAGTGAACATTAAACTCGTTATGTAATTTCCGGCTACTCATTACGTAATAAAATGTGTTATGCTAATGTGTGACTTGTAGGTGAATGCGGTGATATTCTACACATCAAATATATTCCAGGCAGCAAAGACAGAGCTAGATGCGAATATCTGCGCGATTATCATAGGAGCGGATATATTGTTCGCCGTGTGCCTGACGTCATTCTTAATAGACAAGTTGGGAAGAAGGATGCTCCTCTTTATTTCCCTTTTGGGTCTCTCCGTTTGTTTAGGCACCCTTGGAGCCTTTTTCTTCGTTCAATGGAAGAATCATGGCGTTACACCGAATGGACTTGGATGGATTCCGCTCGTTAGGTATGTAATTATATCCATAAGAGATAGACAGTATAACCCCGTCTCCTAATCTTATGCCGGTTACTTTGCATTTTTGCTTAGTCTGATGCTGTTCATGATACTGTACAACATTGGCATAGGACCTTTAGGTAAGGCTGGAAAATCATTCGAAATTTACTATTTCCTTCTTAAATCTTTTAATTTGCACTAAATCTATTTCCAACTTTAGCGTGGTTCCTCATGAGTGAAATCATTCCGACGGATGTGAGAGGTTAGAAAATAATTGATTATGCTATAATATTAAATATTTTGTTGGATTTATGAAGGGAAAATTTAAAACGGACGCTTTTGTAGGTCCGGCTTCCGCAGCAGCTTCAAGTTTCAACTGGCTTCTTGCATTTTTTGTGACCAGCACATTTGAAAACTTTGCAGATCTCATTGGAATCTACGGATGCTTTTGGTTCTTTACCGGAGTTTGCCTATTTGGACTAGTATTTTGCATGTTATTTGTTCCCGAAACCAAAGGAAAAACTCTGGATGAAATTCAAAGACTTTATTTCTCTTGAATAGACTCAGAGACAGAGAGTTAAGGGGCATTGTGATAAAACTTTATTTATAAACTTTGATGATTAATGCCTTCTTACTTCCACAAATTTGTAAAAATAAATGTGAACAGTGTTAGTACAAAACAATAATAAATTCCCTACCTATTCAAACTTAATTGTCAACGCTTGGGTCATGGTTAGACTCAGTCCAGCCACCTGCACTTCACCGCTGGGTAAGGTGGTGACGCTGGCATTGTGTTCCGTACTTCCATTAACAATGATCCTAGTAACTTCCCTGTTTAGCCCAAGTAAACGGAGGGTTTCTAGCTTTTTGGAGCTCATTTCACTATACCTATTTTGTTCAATGGAGCTCTGTAGAGTGTCATTCTGGAAGGTATACATGGCCAGGAAGTAATCTCCCGTGTCTTGTGGTTCTACACAAAAACAGTGAATGTATTCAGTACAAAATATCCTAATGATAAGTGGCTTGGGAATTCCCTAGGAATATTCGTGCGGACAGAAAGCTAATAAAAAAGAGTACCAGGGCACATGAGCATAATACTCTAAACAAAGGTCTCTTTCTCATATGGAGTGAGACAGAAGGAAAGGGATGAATAATGGATGGCTTGTCAAAAGTCATAACTTTCGTTTTTGGGAAACAACATCTCACGATAAAGATGATGACACTTGATAAGTAAGTAAACCCAAGGACTTGATAGGGAAATGGAGCGAGCGGTTTTCTGTTCTCTTCTGGGGGAAAGTAAAACAAAGGTTGGTAAGGAGCTGAATGCTTACCAATGGAATTTCCATCATCATAATATAGGCTACCGTGTGCTTGGGAGTTATCATCAAGAGCGATAATGAGACCAAACGGGTTTTGACGGGAGACTTCTGTGTTCATAGCGGGTTCTTGCGTAGGGAGGATGCCTCCACCACGAACGTGCAAGTTAATGAATCCCAGTGGTGCATCAAGATTAGCATATGCTCCTCTCACGTTAACCTGTCACATAGTAAATTCACTGATGATTACATCGCTAAAACATTAGTGCTTGAGATTTGAAAGTAGATAAGTTACGTAATGTTGATAATTGACAACAACGTACACAATAATTACATCTATCAGACTCATTAATTGGAATTGATGGATACATTAGATGAACACATCGTTTGAAAGATTGAAAGGTTTAAATTGGTTAATCTCAAACTGTCTCGTGAACTCTAACCTCTTTGCCATCGTAGTAGCTGTACCACCTCGCATCAGGGAAGTATGCTGTAACCGTACGATGTCCTTCTTTCACCACAGGTGAGATCAAGAAGGCTTTTCCCCACATCATCTGCTCGTCAATCCCATGAGCCATGGGATCTTTGCTAAACTCGTGGAATACAGCTCGAACAACGGTACTTCCCATCGTTTTGTGGTAGTAGAACAAAGTGTACAGATATGGAATGAGGGTGTAACGAATTAGCAAAGCTTTCCTCGTACTTTCCCTGCTATCTGGTCCCCATATGGCGGGGTCTTGAGGCTTTTATGTAAATACAACGACTTGCATAAAACCATTGGGGTGGAATGAGATAATGAGCAGATTTTTGGAGGAAAGTTGTGCATTCCTGTATAATCAGAGCCAGAAGCACTCACCTTATTTCCAAGAGCGTTGTGGTTCCTACTGAAAGGGTAGAAGGCTCCGATCTAAAGATATTTTTTACAAATATCCATTATTTTTTATCCGCTATTAAAAATTTAAATACTTCACACTAGCCTGCTGCCATCTGGTGCACATCTCTTCAGTAGTCTCTGCTTGAAATCCGCAAATGTCACTGCCAGCATAAGGCATCCCAAATAGGTTAAATTGGAGTAGATTTATAATTGATGACTTGATATTGTCCCAGGTAGACCAGTTATCCCCAAGCCAGTGCGCTACCCAGTTACCAGACCCTAGGAAAGTTGATCTTGACACGACAATGCTACGCTTTCTAAGGACTTCCCTTACGACACTACAAAGAAAGTTTTTAATTAATTAGGGTCAGGCACCCCATGGGAAGAAAAGGTGTACACGGAATGATCTTTCTTGATAAATCTACATTGGCTTGTTAAGCATCGTTAGGCTATTCAACAGAACAATTTTCTTACCCCGTAGTTGCCTCGCTTTCACTCCAGCCGTAGAGACTGTGAGTATCGTAATGTCGACCATAGTCCTGTTCATAGTCCATGCAAATTGTATTGTCGACTAGATCCCCAGTAACAATGTCTAAAGAAAATTCAAAGGATTCCATAAAAGTTGGCGTATGCTTAAAATAAGTTTACGGCAGACCAACTGCCATACGAACAAATTGTTTTTCGAGTAGATACCATAAAACAAATAAATATCTTTATGTAAACTCACTGGGAACATATGGCGGGTTGTTCCACTTGTTATTCTCACAACCCACGACTACATCTCCTTTCCCCCAGTTGGCAGGCTCATTCATATCGATCCTAAGTTTATTCAATTAATACATTCCCCATGAATAATAAATTGGTTACGTGAAAAGTAATGCTTCTTGGGAAAATGTTTAGAGTGGAATTGCGTCTTGTGTGTTAGCACGTACCAGATGCCGTCATAATCAATAAGATTCTTGTACTCTTTGAGAAGCGTCGCCCACCATTGTTTCGTGGAGTTCCTGGAGTAGTCGGGATAATATGAGAGACCCGGCCAACAATCTGGCATAAGCAACGAGAAAAATACCGTTAGCATATTCTATAATTTGGTCTGTATAGTTTAAATATCCATTTAATTACCTCCAACCATAGGTTCTCCAGTACTTCTCTTTATCCATACATCCAACTCATGTCCAAGGTCAAGAGCTGGATAAGATCCTCTAGGCTCATCGTATTTTATAAAAGGATCCTATTTTCAAAAGGTACCAAGATAAAAACCAAATGAGGAAATGTCGCGAAAAAATTACCGTTACAAAAGTTAAAGCTTTGAATTTAGCTAGGCGGATATTATAGGCTGGGAAAGATATTGAGAATCTCTTCCGGCAGTAGGCTTTTAATGATTAATGACTATATTGATAGATGCTCACCACTATTGGAACGAATTTGATTCCTTTGCTCTTTAGCTCCGCAATGTAAGCCGGAAGGTCATGGAACCGTTCAGTGTCGTAGGTGAAGTCAAGCTGGAGATCGAAAAGAAGCGGAATAATTTTATCCTGATGTTCTTGTACTGTCACACTCAGACTGACACAGCTATCATAAAGCTTATTATATCCTCCTTATCATTTGGGAATATCTATACTCACCTCGTTATGCATGATATCAATGTCGCCATATTGTATATCCTGCGAGAAATAAATAGAACATCTTTAAACTGCCATAAACACGCTACAGACACAAGACTACTTAAAGTACTTAATTAGAATTTCTTCATATCTCCCGCTCCTCTGTAATTTTTTAGTTAATGAGGATGGGGCATGGTGAAACAAAAATGCAACACATAATCATACCTGTGGAATTCCAGCCTCCGCCGTTCTGTTTACTGTAGCTTGCATCTCCTCAATGGTGTCATACCCCCAACGGCAAAGCTTTATTAAATCGTAATCAAAATTTACTTATTTTTTCCAAAACCGCATGAGTTAAGTTTTTCAGGACATCCGCTCTATATATTGTTTACATAGGTACCTGAAACCCTAAGCCCCAGTAAGGAGGAATGGACTGTCTTCCTATTGCCTATAAAGTTTAATAAACCTTTAAATAATGAAACAGTGTGTGTTTCCTTAATCCTATGTAAATTACAAAGGATTAGGTAAACATTAAAGATGAAAGTAAATAGAATCTATACTTCTGTAAACTGTTGTACTGTCTCTTCGACCGTGGGCCCGAGGAAGATGTAGATATCAAGCAAACCACCGATCGTACGGTACACGTAGCCAGGACTCGGGTGAAGAATAAACTCTGTGAAATATGGGTGAAATGAAAGTAAAATGTCTGCTTAAGTAAATATTTGCAAGTGCAAAATTAAACAAAGCATAGAGAAATCTTGGAGATTTTATGCCGAACCTTGTGCGTTGCTGTTCACAATCATTACGGAATGTGCATTGCCATCGTATTCCACGACCTGGTAGTAGGGCTGGGTTCCATAAGAATTTTTATAGCCCTGAGCAAAAAAAAGTTTATTTGTTAACGTAGTCTGAGGTGAAAGTGCTCTGGATATTATGGGAAACGCAAGGTGTGTAAATAAATAATTTCATTGTTCCTCAGCACCAAAGCTCCCACTTACTTGTGGACCTTGGTCTCGAGCGAATAGTGGTACTGCGGAGAAGTCGAACGCGTGACGTAGGCTTTTCTGCTCGTTTTCTCCTAGCCCGTATGCATTCCTAGAAGGGATTTTTATTCCAAGCTGGATATACTGATCGGAGAAGGTGAGACCTCCTAAGGAAGTGTCAAAGACGGCTGTGCCAGTGGCTTCCCTAATTACTTTGAAGGAGAAGACGGGCTGGTTTGTGAATTCGATGCGGTACAGTGGTTTCACTGGACCAGATGAGGGAGGGTTCACCTTTAAAGGGACTTCAAACCTTGGTGTACCATCTGTAATCTACGTAATTGGAGGAGGTCAGCCAATGTAAACACGGAGAGAGTGTTAAATTCTTAAGTCTAATTTACAACGATCTTACTTTAATCCTTAGTCTGTAGTCTGATTGTATTTCAAAGTTTGCAATGAGATTTTCCGAGTCATTGCCAAAGTACGAAATATTCGTGGAGCGTATTAACTTGACCCTATAACCAGATGGAGTTTGCTCAGGTTCCCCATCCATGAGGTAACCGTAGTTTTCTGGGATGTAACAAAATGGCTCGTTCTGGCCAGCTGAATTTGGACACCACAAGCATCCCCTCTGTCAACATGAAATCACGCAGCGTTTCAAATGGATTTATTTTAAGAAATATATAGTCTAAGACTTAATTATTTTATAAGGACAAAACTGTCACCTCAAAACACCTCTCTTCCGTTGCACCAGCCTCTGGATGACAATCCACTCTCTGTATTACGGGGCGACATTGCTGGGCTAAAGCTACATTTAAAAAAGATTAAATGACTTTAGGTTGCGAAATGGGAAGTAATGAAGTTCATTTTACTTTTTATTCAAACCTGTGGCACACACAGCCAATGTAATAAGAAGAACTCTCATGCTGATTTCGGACAAGGTTTGCACTTAAAATGTGTGACAAAGAGAAACTAGGCGTAAGTTTTTGGAAGGTTGGTCCCTTTTATAATGGAAAATGACCGAGTTTTTGGAGATTGTTGAGAGAACACGTAGAGCCCATGCCATCTTATCATGAGGTTATGAGGATGATGATTTATCTTGTCTAAGCGGTTCCACTAACTGGGAAAATTGATTAAATTACAATGCTGAATATTTTTGTTGAAATGCCAAGCTTTTCAAAGTTGTCGTAGTCAATGAGTCTTATAAAACCCCGTTGATTACACGTAAAGCGATTATGATTAAGTATTACAGATTACAGGTGACACGGCATAATCTCTTTGATTAATATAAGGTACATGATGTGTGCTTTTAGGTAATCTAGGATAATTCGTCAACTATACAAATTAGTAGATAACTCTAAAAAATTTCGAGAACATCATGGAAGCTACTTAAAATATATTAACGCAAAAAATAAGTACTTCTATATATTATACTCAACAGATAAGGGTATGTGACATGACATTGACGTTGATGGAGATTAAAAATGACGCGATCATTTACTTAAATGGTAGCACGGTTAATTAAATCTTGGCAATGTAAATCAAAATTTCAAGTAAACAGTTCCATGTGCACGGCGCTTTTTATCTGTCACTTGGATAATGATTATTGTGCAACAGGCAGTAAATAAATTGTCAATCAAAGGATTGCTTTGAGTAATTCAAATGTGTAACAACACCAATAGTGGAGATTATCATTATTATGCACTTAACGTTATAAAAATTTTGCACAATTGCACAATACATTTCTATTTCCATGGATTCTTTAAATCTCTGTTTATATGTAAAATAAATATTCTTGCCTAGGTCTCACTAAGCTACTCCATGTATTTTGCAAATCCATAAATTTCATGTATTGATTTTGGCTTGAACTTTAATGTCTTCAAACGATTTGTAAATCACGGGAATCGTCCTAAAGCATTTTTTTCCGTTAGGCATGTAGGCAGCGTCTTGCTATGCCCCTAATTCATTTTCAAATCAAATTTCATGATAGCATTTTCTAAACTAATAAAATATATCGGGTTCTGACGTTTTGATCGCATTATATACCATCATATATGATATGATTAATTAAGATGATTATAATATAGTGCTTTTCGTGTGGGAGGTTTCCGTTTCCATAAGAGCACACGATTTTAATTATATGCCTCACTCATCGTACCCAAGTGATGAATGAATTTATGTTCCACTCTGGACTCTGGACAACTCGGCTGACGTAACAAAATGAGTGGAACACAGCAACTTTTTATGTGAATAGATGTTTAAGCTAATAACAGTAAAAAATTATATCATTCAATTATTCAAAATTTTCCTAATTTGCAAAAGTGCCTTACATAAATTTTCAACTTTATAAGCTTTCAAGTGGGCATTTCTGCTTATGCTCTGCATATTCTCGATTAAATGCATAGATTCCTTGCTTCCAGATTCTAGACTAGAAGCGACTTTATTCGCTTGATTTAGTTTCAAGGCAAGGAATAATTGTATTTAACTTTAAGTTCTAAATGCTTTCAGGCGAATTAAATTCGCTAAATTTGGAAAAGTTTTTCAAGCAATTCAAATTCAAAACTGTATATTTCATGGACAATTTACCCAAAATACAAAAGCCGTTTGTTTTCTGGACTACCTAGTCAGGCGATCAGATGTTGCCATAGCACCAATCGAAAGTAATTACCAAGGATGGCCGTAAGTTGAAGCGTGGGATTGAATAATTACGTACATAACACAGAATCTATTTTAATCTGATAAACAATCCAGGCCTCGATCAGGAATGAAACGAGATACTTAATTTTCTACGAAGATTCAAACAAGTTCAAAAAGCTTAGAAGGTCCATAACCTACACGTGCCTCCCCATATTTTCATTGGCTTTAAAAATAAATACGCATTCATTTATAGTTTTTGTCCCGAAGCGGAAATCGAAAATAAAATATAAAAGTATTCACCTAGTCACATGAAATGAAAAAATGTGTGGGTGTGGCGTGATCCATTCTGCAAAACCGAAAGAAGGAAACGAATCTATTTTTTTTCTAAGTTTCTCAACGGGGAGGAAGCAACCACCCCAAAAAAAGGAAGAAAAATATAATAGCTATATTATACTTAACTAAACAACGTCACAAAAATATGTCGGATGATTTGTAACAAATTATTACGTAGCGGAGTTTACGAATTGCAGTATTGATTTTGATATGTCCATCCGTCCGTTCGTCCACTGGCGCTATAACTCTCAAACGCGTGAACCGTCTGCTTTCAAATTTTGTATAAGATTTTTTGAGATCCCAAGGATAAATTGTATAGCTTTTGGACCATATCGGTCTATGTGTGACGTAAGGGGTCAATGATTACTATTTTGTTTTATATTACTACCTTAAGCTTGTCATAGGTCTTTTGAAAGCCCTTTGGTCTCCTGATTACGAAAAATATATTATTGACACATTTGAATCTACTCCTGAGGTGGCAGGGACAGTTTATGTTTAAGATAAAACATTTGTTTCAGTTTAAACGCTTTAACCCTTTTGACTTTAACTTCAGCCACGTTTTTAACAGCTTTTAACTGCATTATTTAAACCTAGCAGAATGCTAGCTCAAAAAAAATATTACTTTTGATACGCAATACGGATTACACACGAAATAGAATTCCCTGAAAACTATAATAGTTTTACTGGTAAGGTAGGGTGAAGCATTATTTAATTTTGCGTTTGACATTTGAAATAAAAGCAATTCTAAATTTGAATGAAGTTTTAAGCACCAACAAGATCTTATTTTTGACATATTTCAGAGAATTATGTTGTCATATCATTTCATTCCAAGAGTTGCCAAAAACAATAATCTGATCTACCGCTGATTCTGTCTTGGTCTTTGTCTCGCTTTGCCCTAGATTTCATGATTTCCAGTTACGTGAGAACAGCAAGGGTTACACTTAAATCTAGCTTGACAGGCTTCCTTTTTAAGCTTCACCAAACCAATATGAATCTAGGATTAAAGGGGATGCCATAATGGAAGGTTGTGTAGTTCTGAATTTACTGATAGACGTGATGGAAGTTGCCTTCGAAGGTGAAATAGGGATTACATTGATAAATCTCCGACGCTATTACATGCTCTGTTGAGTAACGCTCTATCACAAATTCACGAAACATTATTATTTCTTAATAATTTTCTCGGTTTCTATGTTTCCAAATAGACCAAGTCCAACTTCCAGTCTCCCACCCCATCTGCGACATTCTTCATTCTACTTTCATTGAAGATTTTACAAGGGCATTTGTTGGTGACATACAGTAGGGACAATAGGAGCTGAAAGTGTTCTAACCCCAAATAGGAAAGTGTCTTTCTACATGATTATCTCACAAAGCTGCATTTGAGACTCCCAACAAGTTGGTCTAGTTGTAGAGAATGTAGAATGGAGTCCACTTTTTAAGAGCCCCGTCAAAGGGAATGTATTCGGGAAAGAAATTGCTTTAGCTTTTCTCTCACTTGTCTTAATTCAGTTATGCATGTCTCATGTCTCTCCATTCATTCCAGAAAGTTACTAAAAAACTGGATATAATACTTTTAAATGGGAGATGGAACCGCTTGCTAGTCTTCCTTTACGCTTTATTTTCTACTTAAGTTTTACATCTTATTTGCGACGACGTTTGTCCTGTTTGAAGACTGAAATGAATTCAGAGATGCCATTTCTGTTTCGCTCTTAGCCTATTTATTCCTTTTATTCTTTTAGTGTTACTGTCCATTTCCACTTTTTACTCTTGCTTTAATGGTAATGTATAGCGGAGAGTGGAAAGGATTGGAGCCATTAAAAAAGAAGACAGCTCTTATAGCTCGTATAGCTCGTCTAGTTGTTCATTGTGCAATGGATAGCTTCAGAAAAGGGAAAGTACAGAACAAAAACTAGCTTCTAGTTGAGACTTTGAGACTTCAGACTGTAATGGTAAGAGGAAAGTCGCCCAAGTGTCCATATCATCTTTTATTGGCAAAGGGTAAACCAACTTTTACACTTTTTCTTGGCTCAAGTTCTAGCTTTCTGGGTTTCTGGATATAAAAACTTAGAGACATTGTGCGGTTAACGTTGCGGCACTAAACAGGGATGCGAAATCCACTAATGAGTCATCATGGGCAATGAGCATTGAAAAGCAATTTGAGCTTAGTCGAAACTGTCATTTGTGGGGTAATGTGCGAATCAGGAAGGATGCTGCTAATTATAACGTGGTACCTATTTAATTAAGACAAGATGAGACCCGAACAGGTTTTTATGTTTCTTACTCTAAATGATTAATATGTTTATTCCTTTGGAAGTGAATTACGTTATCATAGGGTCAGGCTAGGTCAAATATTCTAAATGATATTAGGTTGTTAGATGACTTTCATTATGATACAAATTTCAGATGTAAACTATTTTATAAATTACCAACCGTGTTTTGTAGAAGCATGGTCATGAATTGTAAAAGAGAAGATAAAATAAAATGTTTTTTCATACTTTCTCCATGCCACCACTGCAATTTACAATTTATTCCGTTCGTAAAGAGTCAGAACATAAATTAAGATACGAGACTAGTTAAAAGTTCATTGTGCCACAAAATACATTTACATTGGAAATTATAATGAAAGCATCAAAAGAAAAGTTGTTCATTATACATTCATTATTCAAATTATTACTTTAAGTAGAGAATATTTTATGTTGTGTATCTATGGAGACTATGGAACTTCATCGCGGCTGTTGGAAATTCTCACCCTTCCTTTCTTACAAAGAGACATTGAACGAATAAGTTGAAAGTTGAAATTGTCTAAAACGTCATTTGTTTCCAACAGTGTCCGAAGGAAAGAAGACCAGCTGGCGTTAATTCTTTGTTACTTTAGCCTTTCACCATTAATATTTTATTATCCTGACTCCATACTCTATACAAATTAGGTCGAAGCTTTAGATCTCATGCTTTAATGAGAAACTGCAAAATACAATTTTTTTATTAAAAAGTAGCCAATCTCTAGAAGAATCAAGAAGTAAATGAGTTTTTCAACTTGAAGATATCATGACCAAAATAGCTTCACAATCCGATCTGATCATAGGACTCAGGTAAAGCCAAAAGTCAAAACCTTGGAAAGTACCAAATTCATTTAAACTTACGTAATACTAAATTTTCAGGAGGTTGGCTATAATCTACAATGATTTTATTTGAAAACATGCTGATAGATATTATGGGGAAGCTTCATTGTATACGATAACCAACAAAAATACCAGACTGAAGCACAGTCGATGATTCAATGGAAAAACTATTGTATCGAAAAGTTTCTTAAATGCTTCCTTCCTGTAGAAATTGACAACAAGGGAAGTGCTCTGACAGGATCATCTTTTTTTATAAATGGTAAAGTCTACTATTGAATAAACTTTAGCCAAAGAACTTTTCTTCCATTGTTAAGTGAGTGCCACTTCCCAACCTTACATAATGGCAAGAAGATGAATTGATTTGTAAGTATATTGTTGGTAGTTGGTATTGTCAGTATGTTGGCTTTTGTTGTCGGAAATAACTAGTTTGGGTTTGGGTTTGCGAACAAAGTTTTGGTTCCTAACTAAATAGTTAGTTTAGTGCTTTTTCTAATAGAATCTTGATCGCCAAGTTCCTCCTACAAAAAGTATCTGTCTACTTTCTGCATTTTTCCACGAAATGGATGAAAGTGGATACATTTCGTACTTCCTTTCTACTTCAAACGTCACTGTGTGTGGATAGTAGTTAGAGATGATCAGTAAAATAGCTTGCATCTTACAACGTAAGAAGGGGGAGACACGTGAAAGATTGAACCATTTGGAAACGTGCCTAGACATTGGAGGGAAGAAAGCGTGGCAAAAATTCAAGGCCAGGGAATTGTGTGGTTTCTTTTTAAAATTAGAAGTCAAGCGTATGAATGGTTTTGTTGAAACAAAGCGATTACGTAACAAGATCACGCGATCACATTCAAAAATTGGATTAAAATTACAGTCTACCTCCGCTATAACGAACACCCAAGGATTATTGTTCGTTATAGGATACTCAACGTCCTCTTTTTAGGCTAATTTGGGCGATAACATTATGATCGTTATGATTATGGAGACGTTATAAGCATAGTCGTTATGGCGGAAGTGGACTATATGTATAATTATTAACTGGCTTAAAAAATCAATAAAAGTGATCCTCTGTGGGCTGATGCCGAAGATGACTTATTCACTCATCCTGTCCATAATATTTCGGCTTCAGTTTTGAGCGTGTGATCCTAGAATCCTGAATCCTCAAGTGTTTAAAATCACTTTCACTTGAGAAAAGTACAAGCTATTGTTGTTTCAATGTAAACATCATTATCCGGTTACTTACTCACTCTCGGTATCAGTCATTATACTTTCAAAGAGAGATTGAGTTTTTAAAGCAGGACAAGGTACAAGTTTAAAGGCCGAGGCTAGCTAAGCTGCAAGATTCACCCTTGGTAAATAGCAACACTCCTTCTCACGAACAAGAAAGTCAGAAGGCTTTTTAGACGCTACCTGCAAATATATCATCCCAATCCAAATGAGGGAATGACGAGGATGATATGGCTACATAAAATCTTTATATTGGCACTTCCACCCTTGAAAATGACTTCTCTCATCTCGTTCCAAATTAATTTTACCTACTTTTCTATTCTCAAGCTGAAGTACATTCTGGATGAAGGTTGGACTGGACTAAAAGGTCTCGTAAAAACTGTTTCAAACTTTCAAACGGAAGTTGATCCCACTCTGCTTGTGTATTTTACGACAAACTACTTTGGTAATAATTGTTTCCTCCTTGTTTTTGTAAACGTTTTGTAGGATGTGGGAAGTAAGGATGAGTTGAATGCGTCAATATTGTTTTGAAAGAGGTTTGAGTGAAAACACAATTACACTTGCTACGCTTAAATGGAACGACTTAATGGACCAAGTAAAGTACAATTTTGTTGGACATTAATACAGAGGAGAGATAGTGAAAGCACTTGTCTCTTAAGTACCCTAAGGATTTCCATCCAGAGCTCTTAAAGTAAGCACTTCCTCTCGAATCAACGATATCGTGGGACGATAGCCAATAATGAAAAAAATGATACCATTATCATCCTCACCATTTCTTATAGGACTACATGTCCTTCACTTTTTACGTAAGGTTTCCTGGAAAGCTTTCATTTTATTACACTTTCCCCAAAAAACCCTAAATGATGTAGTCCTCTGGTCTAATCAGGAGCGTTGGGCAAGTCCATAAATAATTTAGGGAAACAAAAGGATGGCATGATGAGTTTTTTCAAAAATAAGTTTCTTTTGATATTATTTGCAGGTATGTCTCCATATCCCAACCTTTTCTTATCCGTTCATCAGCAAGTTAATTTTTTAATAGTTTGTCCCTCTCACCTGGAGAAACAAGGTTAAACTAATGAACAATTTAAGTAAGGAGACATTTAAAAGTATAAGATGATGGAGAAAGTGTACTGTAAAATTTTTACGAGAGAACGAGACAGCAAAAGACCCATCTACATGCAACGTCTCCTTTATGAAAAAGAAAGGAGTTTTGTCCTTTTCTTCACATAATCGTGTTCTCGTCGAAACGGATATATTTACAAAGTCAACAGTATAAAGAATAAGATATTTTGTTTACGACAATAATTCTTGGCAAGTGCATTATCCATGAAAAATGGTAGGGCCAATTGGGGATAAGAATAAGACAAGGAGCGTACTTGAATCATGCAGGTAGCGTTAACATATTCCCTTCGTCAAAGCGTGACATGATGCATAAGAGCTTCGTGACTTTCCCCGAATGCCACATGCCACACGCTTCCATAACTACCATAACTACAAGGAAATGTTCTTCTGAGAAATTCTTTTTAAAAATTTCTTTCCCTCTCCTCACTAGATCAATTGCATCTTTTCAAGTAATTTCATTTAACTAATTGGTTCAGGGAGAGCGTGTAACTACTCTCAAACAAAGTGTTATAATCAACTTTGACTTATGAATTTGGACTCCGGACTCAATTTACCCCTCAATTTAAACCGCTTTGTAAACTGTCCCGCTTTCAGTTTTCCCAGCCTAGCTGCAGATATTCTTGTTTACCAAACCATTTTTGGGGCTCTCAGCACGCAAAATATATGGTTCGCGTAACAAAACTGACAATGAATAATGATCATTTAGAATGAAAAGACTTTGCATGTTTTAATCATCCAAATGAATTCAACAAGGAAGACTTTCCTAGAATGATTAAAGTGCTGTTGTCTCCGCCCTCTAGCAAAAAAACATGATCTCTTTTAATTTTAAAAAGTTATAGAAATAGAAAGCTCTTATAGGGTGTATGACCCAGCGTGTAACTTTCTCTTCTCATCTTCTTCCCAGTTGAATTTACCATAATAGTTTTTTTTCTCATCATATGTCATCATCACTTACTTTGTACAACATTTTGTTCTCTTTTTATTCCAAGGGATGATCTCCCTACTCCCTACTCCATACACAAGTTCATTAGGAGGCTGAGGCTACGAGCTAAATGAAAAAAGAGGATGGGACTGACGCAGTGAGAACATTAAAAGCTCCCGTGGAGCCAAGTGGTAAGTATCATTGCCATGATAAAACATTTTCAGATTAGGGATAAATGGGTAATGAAAAGGGAAGTGAAAGAAAATGAGAAGTAAGCAATCTCAGTCTATAGTCAGCCCAAGTTGCCTTAGAAGCATAGAATCATGTGGGCTTTGAGAACATGTAAGATTATTTCTCATTGACCATAGACTGTCACCAACCAAAATGAAGTAAAGCCTGGAACTGATCAGGGGAAGAAAGCAAAAAGTATAAATTCATTTAAGGGATTACGTAAGGGAACTGTCTCATGCCTTTTGTATTTATCGTTACGTCAAACCTTGCTGAAAATGAATAAAGCTGATAACTAGGTATAGAGAAGTAGCTGATAAAAATATGAGTAAAGGAATAACGTTTCAAAAGAACAGAATCGAAGGGATTTAAAAAGGAAAGGATACACCAAGGAAAAAATTAGATCATTAGCCTTAGTCAGGGCGTATAAAAAAAGAAAAATGTCTGCATTCATCCAAAATATATTTTATCACAACACGAGAGCAGCAATTATGTAAATAAGGCAAACTTACAAATGTTTTTGACTAAACCTTGGCTGCAATTAGAAGCTTACTGAAATTCCTATTAGAAAACATTAAAACTTTTTACTAGTCCCAATCGCCTCAGGGATTGATCTAAAGATGTCAAGATTTATATTTTTTAATAATCAGCAGCTCAAGCGCTTTCAAATGAGCTTTCCTCAGCTATATGTACTCAGCTTGTGACCAATTGTATTTGTGTGCCAAATTTGAAAAAAATCGATCCAGCCGGGCAAAAATTATGGCAAGCACAGACAGACAGACAGATGGACGGACATATCAAAATCAACACTATCTTTCAGCTACGTAATAAATCCATATGCACTCTTCGAGGTAACTTGTTTTGCCGAATTAAGCATAATCCATGTGGCTATTGAAGATCAGCATGATAAGTTTAAAGCAGAACGGTATGAATGCATCGAGAAAGTAATTGTGCATTGAAAAATGTGATATTGAGCAACCACCCATTTTTCCTAGGAACACTGGAGCTGGAGCACTAAAGATCTCTGGCTGTTTGGAATAAAGTGAGAAATGCCAGGCATTTGTTAAGAAAGCGTAGGAGAGACATAGCAATACTCTACAAACCTATTTGGTTCCGAACCATTCAAGAGTAGCTAATTCACCCCGCTTACGCTTTAGCTTTGATGCAGCTTTGACTTTTTTTCTAACGTTTTGCTCTACATTGAAAAGCTTGAGAGGAAAGCCTTTACACAGTTCTTCCCTATCGTTAACTCAAAGCAGAAGACGTTATCCTTACTACCATCTCTTTCCTTTGAAGCGTGAGCGTACAAGAGAACAGATATAAAGGCAGAGCTCCCCAGGATTCACCCTCAATCTGTGCTCACCTGTCGGAACTGGCGAAAGTCACTAGACTCCAGTAATAGTTCTCTTTGTTCCTAAACCTACGTCATACTCCCTTGACTTGGCTTAAATTTGTAATTTGTGAGCATTAATAAACTACACAAGAAACTCCACTCTTCTTACACTCTTTGAGTAAATTTAAAATCAAAGTCTTCTTCCAGCTCGGAATCTTAGGAACTCCGAATTCATCCAAAACTTTAAGGTAAGATTAAACTTTTCTCTGGTATTCCATTTTCTTTCAGGAAACACTACATCAGATTGAATTGTGAAAGTTGCATAAACCCATTCTGGTGAAAGGAAGCGAAACAAGTTATTCTTTAAATATGAATCCCTACATTAAATTACAATTTAAGTGTTCAGCCCAACCCACTATTGTTGGTGCTAAGGTTTGTAGTACTCCATTTCCACTGGAGGTTCTTTGAATTTTGCATGAGTCTTGCTCTTGTCCTCGTGCAAATGAAGATATTAAATTCAGATGAAATGCCTTTTTAAAAAATGTAGTTTCCTGTTTAACGTACATTGCTCCCTACGCGAAGCAATAAAAATTTAGGGAATTGCTTGCATCTACAAGATAAATCATTGACACGCGCTCTTCTGTCTGTATCAGATACCCCAAATGCCTCCTCAAGTCCTGGAGGCTCAAGTGGCTCAAGTATTTCTCCTATGGCGAAAACATGGTTGATTTGTAACTGATAGTATGATGCTGATGCAAGAAATTACTTAAACTTAAATTGTTGGGTTGAACAGTTTTGTTTGATTTATTAGAGTATTTTGTTCTTATTTCTGAATTTCATCCAAAACTTCCGCATTCTTTAAGTAAACTTCATGTCTCTACCGCTTAACCGCGTGATAACAATTTGCTCTAAATTCCCTCAAACATAAATAACACTTTAGGTCTTCAAGGAGGAAACGAGCCCTGTTGGAATTTTAGACTAGTTTGATCATTATAACAAAAATTTGTATTTTAAGCACAGTCGGAAGTCAACCCACTGCTTTCTTTCGTATAGTTTGATTTTCTCCAATATTTCTCGCTCTCATGCACCACCTACCACCTACCATGCAATATGCCATGCCCTTTGAGCCTTTGAGGAGTCTACAGAGTTTAAAGGATTATTGGCTTTTCACCTACTCTTTCAATCGCCAAATGCTTCAAATGTTCAAGTCATATTGTGTGACCTTTCTTGCCATTATTATTCTACCAGAGAAAACCATCTAGCGATTACGGTTACCTGTAAGATGTTAAGGATATTGTATAAAAATAGAAAAAAAACTTTACTTTCTCCTGGAGAAATAGTCTAGTTTAAACCAACTTATATTGTTTACGCCTATCTACAGTTGAAGCGAAGTGTAAAGACCAAAAACAATTCCAGAAACCCCAACCTTGTTTACTAGCTTTTGTCAAAGGTGTGGTCTAAAATATATTTTCCTCTGATTTATCTCCAAGGCATTTTTCCTCTCGTGGAAAAAACATTCGGAAGTAAACCCACTTGTTGAGCCTAACATTTGAGCTTAACGTTAGCAAAAAGCAATTTCCTAAAAAACACCTGGTAAAAACTAGAGAAAAAAAATGATTTTCTTATTTTCTAATGGCTTCTCTAGGTCTTTGGGTAGTTTTTTCAATCAAAACTTTCTCCATCGGGAAGTAACGATTATTCCTCAAGTGTTGCTTTCTTCAGACCTTCCATGAAAAAATTATAGGAATAAAGTAGAAAAAATTCGAAACTTTAATTAGATTTACTCATTTACATTCATCTTGGAAACTTTTTTGGTCGGGGGATACATTGCTTCAGTAATCCCTAGTTTCCTTTTGTCACTGAAAAGAACTTTAGACTAATTTGACTCATTGTTTGAAGCCTTCAGTTTGTATCTCCCAAGCTGTTCAGCATTGTACAGATTGCATTATAATTTTGTCACAAAAAAAACAGGAGAAAGTTGGAACGTGTCAAGAAAGATTTTATTTGATTAATTCCGGCAGGTACAGTACTTACTTACCAGTAATGCCTCTTACTGTGTACGCGATTAGGTCAACTTTTGATAAGCAAATATAG
>JAANSQ010000100.1:0-44450 GCA_036850885.1 Lepidocyrtinus dapeste
TTAAGTTATAAAACACTAGCGCTACATCTTTGAAAATTAACTGTGGCAACCGTTGTACTTTTGGTTCTGGTCAGACAACAAAAAATATGTTTAACCTGTTTACCATCTTAATAATAGTAGTTCCGTCTGAATTCTGTATCTGAAGGAATGCCAAAGTTTCGCTGAAAATATTTAATAGGTTCCATTTATGCTTAAATATAAATAATATTTGCAACTTTGATTCATAAACTTTTTAATGGAATAACAGGATATATACTTACAAGTCATGACCCTGGCACTTCATCTCCGTTTCAATGACATGTTGTATACACCTGGGTCAGTCTATAAAGCTGACAGATGGCTTCATTAGCTCAAGTTCTCAACAAGCTTAATCTATTCTTAGCCACGGCTCAAGCTCAACGCTGCTAATTTCTTGATAAGGTGAAAGATGGATGGGATTGATGATGAATGTACTTCCCCGCTCTAATTTTTTGCACAATTTGAATTTTCCATGAGTACCAGAATTACAAATTTTGAAACGCTATTGTACTAAAGGTCTACGAATCATAAGTATTTACCCTGTGATTTGGTTACCCACACCTGGTACGGGTTATCCCGAGGAAATGCAATTTCAAAAAGATTCTCATAAATTATTTGCGAAATTACAATCTACTTATAATACCAGCGATAGCTTAGCCAGTAACTGTTAATCTCCCTCATTAACTAAACACATACATGAATTATACGGAGACAGGTTGAGTGAGTCTTCCCCTCGCATAATTTTTGCTCCCACTCCAGTTATAGTGTGTACTAATGAAGAGGCTCTGAGAAAAGTCGGGAGTCGGGACATACATTTTCTAGCATTTAGTCTTGGGAAGACGAATGGATTGCGTAAGCGAAAAAACCCATATCGTATTCAGCTCGATTTTTTCCCACTTCATTTCTTTATCGAGATATGAGTTAAGTTCAGACTTTAGACTCTACAAAAACATTTTTTTAGTTTCTTTTAAACCATGTCTCATATATCGTACCTAACAATTGCCAATGTTTTGCTTGATGAACCCATATCACCCGAATCTTCTAAAAAAAGTAGACATTTCGCATTTCACTAGAGTCATTTCGCTCCATTCCTATGTAAAAATATTTGCCGGTGGTGGATGGCTTAGTTCAGTTCGTCATTTCATCACGTAGTTACAATCAGAAAACAAATAGAAATACATTTGGTTCTAATCCTACTTTAGTGCTTTTGGCTCTTTTTGCTTTTACTACGCATTTCCCTTAGACAATGGACGTATTAATAAGCACGTTCACCCCCTCATCTTTTTTCAAAGTCCAACTGTCGAACAGTTCAAGTCGCATTAAAGATTTTTTTATACAATTGAATTGATTTAGTAAATGAGTCATGATTTTGGACTCTTAACTCATTTAAATTTAACCATTCTTCATTTACCATGATCCTTGCTCTCCAGAATTGCATTACGCTGGAAAGTTGAAACCCAACAAGAATCAAGTTTCATTTCATAGTGAGGCTATCAAAAGTTATAGTGATTTGGTGAATTTGAATTTGCAATGAAAAACTTAATGATTTGATAACGTGATGTCATGTCCTCTTCCTTTTCTTCCGATTTCGTGTTCGATTGGAGAACAATAACCTTCGAAAATATTCCAAGGATTTGTCATATCCCTTCATCCCAGCAGTTCACTTAAGATTTATTCTTCTGAGTGAATATTTTTTTGGAGAATTTTGCGAAATCAAGTGAAAGATAAAGTTTCTTCTGAGAATTGAATTGTGATTGAGTGGAGAAGCAGGAAAAATGTGAATTTCTGTTGTTCGAACTTCAAGATAAGGAAGGATTTGAGGAATCAGAGTGGCTTAAGTGAACAAACAAAATGATAAAATTCTTCCAGAGCCTCCAGTTCAAAGTTGCAAGCAATTTTTATAGACTTTCAGATGATGTAAAGGAGTTGTTTCGTGGTAAGTCAAAGTCGGAATGTGTATCGCTTGGAATATGTATGAAGTATGAAGTAATGTTATCCGTGGAGAATTAATTTGATTATGGGTCACAGGATGCCTAGTCATGAACTGGGAGTGATTCATCTGCAAACTAAAGTAAATCTGCATAAGCTCGTCGCGTTGTACTCCATACGGTTAAAAAAATTGCATGCCTACTCATAAACTCAATAAATATTGACGATTATGAAATGAAAAATGAATGAGGACGAAAAAACTCCAGCCAGAAAAGACCATGTCAGACGATATTTTTTCTCCAGAAGCAACATCTAATATCTACACTCCTTTTCTATCTACGAATATGCGCAGTGACCCAACATGGGCTACGTCAAGAAACACAAGTTGAATGAAAAAATAAAAACAAAATAAAAATAAAAGGTTTCATCATAACAAATTCACTGGGATTTTCCCATTACCGAACGAAACTGCTTAAAGCAAGCTTACAGAAACGGTGCTAATTTTACAGCGAATTCCTAAACTCCAGACTGTACAAATATTTATGCTGGTAAGGTTCAGTATGAATTAATACATGGTGCCGGAACAAATGAAAATGTATTTATGTTTGCGCGTATTAACTTACCTACACTATCGTCATATCATGTATTATCAAATTATCACTGATAAGTATTTAGAGCAGTATCAGTTTCAGTATCAAGGATGGTATCAGAATCACTATAATATTTAGTATGATGGTCAGAACGCTGCAAAAGTCCCACGATAAGTCACGCGAGCGTAGCCACGAAGATCTTAATACCTATCGAATTCCATCCATATTATCTTACATGAATAGAAATTGTTTGAGTTTCGATAACATATGCGTACCATAACTCTGACCATAAGTATAACAGCAGGTCACATGAATAATTTGAGGAAGGCAATCAGAAGATTGAGGTTGCTCTGGGATTACTCAACTCCCAATAATCCAATCCAAATGCAACCCAGCCCATATTGCGTGCTCAATAGCTTTGGCCAAGACTATACCTCTGCTTCAGAGACATTTCATGCCAAGGAATTAAAACTATAAATGCTTCGTACTTGGAGGGATTTCACTTATCATATCAGGAGTGATAAGAAGTTCATAATTTCCCATTCATGTATTTTCCTAGAGTCATTTTCCTCTTTTGCTTTGCAACAACGTAGACGAAATTGGAAGTAGAGCTTTCTAGAATTTAGTAGGTAATATAGTTTTCCATTGTCTTACGTTTTTTCCAATTTCATGATGCTGCCATTACCGTATATTCTTAAATTGTAGCAAAGATTTTTTAGGCTTAGGGGTAGGGGAAGATTATATATTCAATCTCGAACTTTTTATGTAGTTAAAACGCTGTAACCCTTTCAAAGTATTTTCAGCTACGTTTTTGAACATTTTTAACAGCTTTATTATTGGGTTTACTAAAAGCATCTGGTAGAATCATAGCATTTACGTCGAAGTTCAAAAGGAATACAAAACACGTAAATATTTTCCCTGGAAAAATTGTTTATTATTACAACACTCTAAAATATTATTTCCTACCAAAAGAATCAAATAATTTATTACCTACGTGCAAAACCCAAACAGACTTTATTGCTGGAGTCAATCCTGTCTCGAATGAAAAGCAAACATACCCAAAGTTCCTTTCTTAGCTCCTTCACAAAAATATTTTCTGCGCCATTATGTTAATTGCTACCCATGGAGACTATACTACAACTACATCGATAAGCTTGCTTGGGATCATGGAATGCCGAGCAAATAAGTACTTAATAAAAAACATCAAATGCGTCGTTCGTTCCAAACTCAACTTGATGAAATTACACGCTCCACGGCTTCTTTAATGCTAAGCTCGCAAAAACATGTTGCATTTTGCGACTTTACAATCGCTCTTAAACTGTAGTCATCTCCATGACTAATTACCCATCCAATGATCCCATCCTCTCCAGCGAGACGCTATAAGCACCAAGGCAACATTAAAAAATCGCCGATGAAGCATGAAAACATGAAAAGACCAATTCTAAAAGAGAGTTAAGTCATTTCATGCCATATTAATGTGAAGCTAATGCATGGACAACTCTAAAAGTCTCTTGGGGTAGCATGCAACCAAAGCAAAAGTTGAAAGACGGGGATGCTCTATCATGCAATTTCATCATCACCACAGTCACACGTTTTAGATCTTTTTAGATCCCGTCACCAAAAAGCCAAACCAAAACCAACTTAGGCAATCCTAATCATCCTAACTGTTTTACTACGTAGGGTGTTATAGGCCTCTCGTAGGGTGTAGGGTGTTCCGGGTCCAAAGCCAATAGTCAAATACATCATTTAAGACTGAAGTCAGGCAAAAAGTCAACTTTAGAGTCTCCTAACTAATCCCATCTCGTAAAGTTGTAGTGTGTAACTACGTCTCTTCATTTGGCGAAGGAAGACAAAACACTAAAAGCCAACCTCAGAGTCGCAGAGTACATGAAATCATATGAAAACCAGTTGTTGCCCCAGTCATCCTGTTGCTTACAGATATTTTCTAAAAGTATTTAATATATGAGGGGAACACGTTCTTAAAAAAGATATTCATATGATCGCCATCGATATGCACGACATGTGGATTTGGTTTTGTCTTCTCGAGGTTTTGCAGTTTACCATTAAAAAGTTTACGTTTTGTTCCCCTCTCATCCAAGCCATAGTAGTTGATTCTGTTCATTGTGTAAAAAAATTGAATGTAATGTAATGTAAGTGTGTCCTCTCATTCTCATAATCATTTTTTAGAGTCTGGTTTGGTTCTGGTGCTTCAGCGAAAAACCACTTATTATTTGGGATGAGCTCATACTCTCTACACAGCTCTTCCCTATTTCTATATTCGTATTCATCATGAGAAATAACTTTAATGTAAGTTTGAATTTTAATCCTGATGCAGTTGCTGTTTGAAAGTGTACGTAAATTCGTAATCGCTCGTGATATTGACATTGGGCAAGAAACTAAATAAGGAGCGTATCAAAATTTCTCTATGAATCTTCAATCTTCACCACAAAAACACTTTTGTCTTGAGTCTTGCCATATCAAACAAAAAATTATTAAAGCCTCCAATGCGTGCCATTTACGTCGAATTTAAAAAGTGAAAACGTAAACTGAAAATAGGAAAGTGCTCCAAGACAAAAATGTAGTGTTCTACTGTCCTTGTTTTTAATTAAGTTTATTTGTGTATTTTTGTACATTTGTGGTCAGAAATTCAAGTGAGGTGCCACAAAACTAAGCTTTGTGATTGGGACTTTGTCGCAGGAAAAATCCATATTGGAAATATCTGGTGTTTCATTCGTCTCAAGGAAAACTGCTTCTAGGGAATGTAAAATGTTGGATTGAAATTTGTGACAGAATTTCTCATCGAAAGGAGGCTCATCGAGTAGAATCCACTGTGCTCGTGCTCTACAACTACCGCTTCTCAAGCTGACTTGGACTGTTGGATCGTTGGATAGGCTGATGTCATAAAAGGAATACATTTTATTAGCTTTGATTATACTTGGCTTTTTTTGTGGTGACTTAATGGTAAATGGACGCCCTTCAAACTTTTAGTAGAATTGAGTGACGTGAGTATATGGTCTCTGTGGACAGAGATGGACGAGGAACGACATGAGCTAAGGAAAAAATGAAGCGTGAACAAATTGTACTTGTTGGAGTTGTTGTTGCAGGATAAAAAAATATATTGGATGTATTGCCCAAGCTGCAATTAGCTTAAATGTACTTTTACTACGATTAATTTCTACATTTATGGTGTACCATGCGCAGTCTGTGTGTGAATTGAATTAGAAGAAATATGTTTTCTGTAATATTCCTTTCCGAAAACGGATAAAGTGTAAAAAGCTTGAGGAAGGAAAACTCAAAGAGTTTAATTTTTTAACGTACCTAAGTTATAATTTTATTGTGGAGTGTAATAAAAGTTCAGAGAATCATGTCCGTGTTTGCTACGCTCCGTCGGAAAAGAGACAGGACGAAGGGTGCGGCTGCCCACGGAACAGTTTTTGTGGCGGATGCGAAAACAGAGCCGATCTTCAACTCTACGCCGAATCTACACAAGATAAATCACAATGTGGGAGCAACAAGTGGCAGTAAGAAGAATGCGATGGGTTCCATCAAGCTCAAGAAGCAAGAGAGTACTGCGGTCTTCTACCCTGAAGATGATCTGGAGGCGGGGGAAGAGGAAGATGTAATAGTGGAGGAAGAGGATGAGATCAATAAGAGATACGGGGGGTTCTCCAGTAGGAGGGCGAGCTCTGCTACGGAGTCTCCAGAGAGTGCTACGTTGAAGAAGAAGGGTCAGGGTGGGCTTAGACATTTTGCCTCCATGATTAGCATGTTTGGTTCATTGAAAAGGACCAAGAGCTCGAGGAAGATGGCCTATGGATCTACGCAGGTGGGTGGATAATAAATTTATTATATTGCATTATTAAGTCATTGATGATTCGTTTGGACCCTTAGGAATTGAATTCCGATTTGGTTTAGGGCTTAAGGTTTGTGTCGACGTGTCGATTGTCAAAAGACTTTACGGAATAGGCTCTTTGCTTTCAATCCTAAAATAACAAGTTAATTAGCCCAGATATTAGAAGAACTCTTTTAGAAAAAAGGGAAATCGTATACCTTTTGGTCACCTAAAGAGATAAAGTCGGGTCGGGTTCATTGACGTACAAAGAACAAACCATTTGGGTTTATTGGAATCAGAATCATGATCTTATGAACTGCTGTGTTGTTGGTGGGAGTTGGGATTGGTCTACGCCAATGGAATTGTACATGCCACATGCAAAGAGATTCACATATTGGGATAGGAAATAAACTGTACAAACTATAATTATGGCAGGCTGATTTACTAATTGCCCAATAGTAAATACATTGTTGGATCTTAACTGCAGCTAAATAGTGCAGCTGCAGTCAAATATAAACTGGTGTACTGAAAGGTACTCCATATTCACGCATACAGTTTAGTACGAGCATTGTGTCAAAATGATGGTAAGTCTAAACCAGGTCGTAACACTATTTTTTCCTACTCTTCCTTGAATGGAATAGACTCCCATTTTCTTTGTCTCCGGACCTGGGATAAAATAGCCGCGTTGAAAGAAAAATCCAAGATAATAGATTAATATTGAACTTTTCCTTTCCCCAAAATGAACCCTTTTGCCTTGAGCCATGTCAAAGTCACCTAGTACGAATCAAGGTGATAGAGACGAAGGTACTGCACCTTAGTTGCACCTGTATCAATTAGATTGTTCTTACAATTAGAATAGTGTAGTAGTGTAGTAAGATATGGTTCTAGTAAATATATTTTTAGAAAATAGTCGAAATTCTTAATTATAAATTAAGGTAGTGTGTAGTGTATTCATTTCCGGATTTTGTCAAAATCAGTGCGGTTTTAATTGGAAAATATGAATTGCTTAAAGAAGCCGGTAAGAAAAATCGAAGAATTTCGTTTGACTTGAATTACTGGAATATGTATATTCCAGCAAAAATTCAAATCCCATATAAAATCCTACTTTTATTTTCAGAATTAAATAATACATTTTCAATCATCTCATACAGCTTGTATGATTAATCTAGTTTTTGTATTTATCAGTTTTCCACGCTCGTTCTGTTAATCTCTCATTTTATAACCTCGAATGCTTAGATAACGAAATGTTTTTTTCTTGATTAGTGAAACAGGCACATAGTAAAATCAAGCATGTAAAGTTTGTTTTTGCCAAGATTATTTGGGCATAGTGAATAGTTAAGTGGGATAATCATAATCAAAACACCTTTTTAAAGATACGACTACGAGATTGATCCGACGTCTTTGTTTTGTCTTGCCCAAAAATGAATAATTCGAATGGAACAAAGCGTCCCAGTCGTTCTTATGAGGTGTAGACTAGAGAGGTTATAAATACTACAAAACTATAAAAAGCAACAGACGCAGTGTCACCGCCGCCAAAGCCAGCGCTTTATTCATATTTCATGAGCTCATAATTCATAATCATAATCCTCACATTTTGGGCCATTAAATCTACACAAATCAGCTTGAACTACTAAACAATACGCATTTCTGAGCTCGCTTCTGTATAAAAGCAACAAAACAAGCAGCTTTAGGAACTTACAATTCCAAATTTTAATGGCGTCAATGGCCAATATTCTACCGTATTTTGGTGACTTTACGACATTTTGTGATACTACAATTGTACTTTTGCAACTCTTTCAAAAGTTTTTAAAATTACAAGTTATCTAATTGCTTGTGTACTATTTTACTCCAAAAAATCTGCTTCATTCGCAAAATTTTTTCTTGTGATGAAATAGTACTCAATTCGTAGACTAATTTCGCACGGTTGGTGTGTATTTTAGAGGATTTTGCAGAGCTCATGTCATCATGGTCATGGCGCAACTTGCAACTCGGCGAGTTGGTGACAAATCTGCAGCTTGGCAATGCAAACTGCAAAAACGAATTAAAAGTTATTCAAGGTTTCATTTACTATTTACATTAAAAACTGCATCAATGAGTTTAGAGAAATTAAATTGACAAATAAAAAAATCATTCATTCATGCATGTCATTCAGAACCACTTAAAAACTTAAACTGTTCTTTGTCTACAGTGAATAGATCAGGACCAAGTCTAATTCGGCGACAGTTTCAGAAATCAAAATGAGCCATGTCAAAGCTCGTACAATTCGTTAGAATTGCAAGCTCATTTAATTAAAGCATTAAACTTTTTCGCAATTTCATGCATTCGCCCTTCTCACAATTATCTCAAAGTCTGGCAATTCCGAGGAAAATACACTTTGCTAAATATTCAAAATATTGAGATACCAAATTACCAAGTGAAAGAAAATAATTAGGCAGATAAGAGGAGGGTGTACGTCTTAACTAAGCTTGTTTTTGAGCATTTCTCGTAAATGTTTTCCTTCTCATCCTGCTCTCCTCGAAATACGTACCTAAACCCAAACTTGTATACAATTTGGCCTCTTCTGAGTAATCTCAGATCGTAATTGTTTTCGAGATAATGACTGAGCCGTAACATAACGTAAGCTTTAGTTTCGAATTTGTTATTCTTATGGAAGGAATGATAATGACAGAATTTTTTCGAATTGGAGCGATTGAGCGTATTTAAGTAAGTGTAAGTATGTAGTAAATAGTAAATATTACTGTAGTTTGTTATTGTGATATAACCTGCACTTACAAGTCTTGAGTCATTATGAAAATATGCGACGAATTGTAGATCTCGTTATGTTCGCTCTTGGCTTGGTTTTCCTGCCTGCGATACTATGAACTTACTTGACTCGTCTTGATTTGACTGCTGCCTTCTGCCATTCAACCATAATTATGAAACTGCCTGCAGATTGTAGAACACATAGAGCATAGCACATATGGCATAAATTAATTACGTGTGAGTCATGTCATCATGTCATTGTCACCAAAGAACAACACTTTGCCATTCACATTCACTCCATTTAGTCCGTTAGAGTACGTTCAACATTGAATAGTTAGTGAATTTTAATAAAAATATTGATCTTAAAGGATTTCGATCTGGAGAAACGGGAAGCAAACGAGTACATGAGGGATAGAGCCTTGGGGCGTAGTCCTGATCCTGAAATGCTCCCTGGGAAATCCATAACGAACATGGGCCTGAGCACAGACTCTGATTTGGATGATGCTGGGAAAGACACTGGGAGTCATAATACGGAGCCTGGTGTAAGGAGTAGTAGTAGTGGGAGTGACAATGAAGAGAACAATGACAATTTTGGAAAGTCTGACCCCCACTTGGAGAAATCAGAGGAGGAGCAGAGGTTCGACTATACCACGACGAAAACCGAGGAGGAGCTCAAGCGTACCAAAATTCTCATCCAGGGTATAAAGAAATTCAATATGGAGCCTAAGAAGGGTATTGATTTCCTAGTGGAACATCAGATTGTCCAGAATACTCCAGATGATGTGGCTAAGGTATATAAATTTCACATTTAAGCATATTTTTTCAAAGTTATTCCAATATTCTCAAATCTCCCCTGAATAATATTTCCCTCCAGTTCCTAAAATACGGAGAAGGATTAAGCAAAACAGCAATAGGAAAGTACTTAGGGGAACATATAGACTTCAACGAGGAGGTCATGCAGTGCTTTCTCGATCTCCACGACTTCAAAGACCTGCTTCTAGTCCAGGCCTTGCGTGAATTCCTTTGGAGTTTTAGGCTTCCCGGAGAGTCGCAAAAGATTGATAGGATGATGGAAGCCTTCGCCAAGAGATATTGTCAGTCAAACGTTGGCCTTTTCGGCTGCACTGATACCTGCTATCTACTCTCCTACTCTATTATTATGCTTAACACCACCCTACATAATCCCAGCGTGAAGGTAAGTGCCAAACAAAAGTGATTATTTTGCGTAGGTAATTTATATCCATCATGAGTCATCAAGCCAAAAAGTCAGCAAGTCAGCAACATCATGCATGATTTTGAAAAGACAATTGGAATATTGGAGAGATGGACCAACAGGTGAAATGTAGAGATGATGTCATGTTCATTTTTTTTTATCTCCAGGACAAGCCCACCGTGGAACAGTTTATACAAATGAATCGGGACGTGGATTGTGGAAAATCGCTGAACAAAGCGCTTCTAGTCCAAACCTACAATTCGATTCTAACCGAGCCTTTCAAAATCCCACCGGAAGATGCGAATGATTTAGTATTGACATTCTTCAACCCGAATATTGAAGGTATGAAAATAATGCAAAGTGGGACATGACTTGTAATAAAAATTAGGAGATCAAGAATGCATTTTTATTGATTATATTTTTGATGATGACAGGATGGCTGTGGAAGCAAGGTGGCTACAAGACATGGAAGCGACGCTGGTTCATTCTGAGCAATAACTGCTTATATTATTTTAAATTTACTACGGATAAAAGTCCTCGGGGTATTATCCCTTTAGAGAACGTACACGCCAAAGAGGTCGCGTCTAACAGGTCCAATGAGCTGTTTCCTTTCATCTTGTACAAAAAGTCTGTAACCCGTTCGGGATCTATGCCTTCTTCGGATGTGATAAAAACGTGCAAGACGCTTTCAAACGGGACCACCATTCTAAGTCAGTATCATACCATAACGGTAGCATCTATAAATCCTGAGGAGAGGAAGAAGTGGGTCTTGTCCATAAATCAGAATAACTCCAACTCGGACTTTTACGATGTGCTCACTATCAAGAAGAGGAATTTGGAGTTGGCTCGACAGCATAAATCGTCGCATACACAGGGTAAGGCTCATAGCCATATGGACTCCCAACAACACCCCAAAAGCTGTAGTGAGAGGAAGGCTACTCCCCAAAAGAGTTCCAGGAAGAAAGCACAGATCTACGAAGGTCCTTCCAAAACAATAGAGTACAGTAACGAAGTTGATTTCGAAGAGGAGGATGAAGTTGATGATGTAGGATCAGCTCAGTCTGATAACTATAAAACAAATCCAGTCTTTTCCAGCCACGCCTCAATCTCCTCAGGATCGGCAAACATGGAACGAGACTCTAGCTACGGCTCTTTCTCCGATATAAGCCGTTCTAGATCCGAGTCCCGCATTTTGGACCATCACGACGGCTCACTTAGCTCCGTAGAGCATGATACCGGGTCTCTAGGCTCAGGCTCCCGTGGGGCGGGAGGGAGTTTAGAAGAGAGATTCTTGAAGGACCTAGACCTAAATTCCTCTTCCACCAGATACGATTTACCAAAGAAGCTTAGTGTCATAGAAGAGTCACAAAATAACCAGTCGGATCGCAGCAGTGGTTCCAGCAACTCTGGTGCAAATAATAATCACGTCCTCCTCGCCGCCGACCTACGGAACTCCAATCCGGTAACTTTAGGTTACCGGAAACTCACAGAGGATGAAGTTTATAGACATAGTGATCGCGATGTCAGTGCCAGTAGTCATCTACGCACCGCAGGTGCCTCTACTTCAAGTGATAGTGCAAAATGTGATAAAAACGATAGTAACTTTAAGAGACTCCAATTCCACAAAAGAGGTCAACAACATGTCCACAATCCTACATACGCAAACCACATCCCAGAAATTGAGATTACCCCTAATCCCCTCTCCACTCCAGAGAAATTATCCTCCAAAAATATCAACAAAACAGAGAATGATTACTTAGACCCCAGTGTCCACACAAAATATTCTAGGTCCGCCAGTATAGAGTCTGATGTTTGACAACTTGACCATCTTTTACAATTTAGTCACGTTTCCCTTTCTGGAGGGAACTAAAAAATTTATATTAAGAAATTCTCGTTTGAAATTTAAAAAAAAAGTACCTTGATGGAACTTAAGATGATGATTAAACATACCGCGGTATGTTCATACAATGATCAGATAAGACAAATAAATAAGTTTAAACTGATAATTGTATTTTTTTTGTCGATTCCAACACGAATGCGAATAAGTTATGAAAATAAAGTAATTGTGTCGACTGTACAAACTCAAATAGTTTTCTTCCTTCTCATATGCAAATTCCGATGCATCAAAGATAACCCCGAAATCCAGACATTTGAACTTTTCAAGATAACTAATTTATTTGATTCATTCAAGACGAGATGAACATGAGTATCTTTCTCAACTCCAAGTTTCCTTAATTAAAGAGGTTAAATTCAAAAACTTGCACGGCTTCAAAAGTTTCATGGAGAGTGTAATGATGTAAAAAAAATTAAAAATATTGTGTCCTAGAACTGATTTCAATTTAGGTATTTTGGCAACGCAAGATATACTTCCCTCCCTAACTCTCCAGTCAATATTGTTATCGATATGTACAAAACTTAAATAAAATAGTTTATTGGCACGTAGGGAAATGATAACAACGGTTAAGATACTTGAGAGGATAAGTAGGTAGGTTGAAAGGAAGAGGTCTACGATTCCATTAAATTATTCATTCAGACCATAATCGCGGAGAAAATCTTAATTTTTTAATTTCGCTCATAATAATTTCGATAGATGTCTCACTAATCTTCAGTAATTTCCTGAATAGAAGAGGAAGCGAAAAGAGCACTGTTACTTGAAGAACCGGAGATATTTACGGAAGCGAAGGAAGACCTACGCCTTTGCTGGAAGGTGAGGTGGTGCGTGAGTCTAGAATCTTTTTGATGATAGTACTCATTAAAGTCCAAGCGAAAGCTTAGGCATTGCAGCGTTATATCCTGCTGTTTGTTCAAGACCAAAAGGAAAGTTCGTACGAGATCTTGGGTTGTGGTGTACAGTGTCTCAATCTTCCCCTTAGCTTTCATCACGTAAGTAGAGAAGAATGTCTTCTGAGCCTGTTCAATTTCTTCCGTGTGGGGTTGGAGGTTCTTACGGGAACTCACCTCCACCTCTACTCTTTCATTAAAGTCTACGAGGAAGGAACGCAGTTCGTAGACAGAGTCAAAGATGCCTCTAAGCTGGTTAAGTAGTTCGCGACTCCCACCATCTAGTAAAGAGCGTCTGAAGATGGTATCCAGGAACTTTTGGTGGGATATAATGACCTCGTCTAGGTCAGACGCTTTGTTAACGTCCTCCATGAGCTTTTCCCAAGCGCACTCGGTAGCTTCAAACATGATATAGTATTGGGTCTGGTGGACAAAGTGGATCATCTCTGAGATCAGGAGTTGTGACCTGTGTAGTACCGGTGCTAACTCTGGGAGCAAACGAAGATACTTGAACAACACTGTCTGGTTCTTCCATAAAGTTGAGAGGATAATCTCGATTCGCTTCGTCCTCCATAGACCGTTAAATAGCTTATTGTAGCTTGTCATGACGTCCTCAGTGAGCACCGTTCCGATGGGTCCGTGCACCTTGTAATCCAAGCAGAACACGTCCCAGCCTAGATCCTTATCGCTGGTGGGAAGAATACGATGGTCTAGGCGGCTCAATATATCCTCGTTCTCAAACTGAGCGTTGGTTGCACGCACGGCGGACTCCAATATAGCGGAGATGTTGTGGTTGTAGAGTTTTGAAGCGGGTTTACTTAACTCATCCCTAGAATTATTAAAGAACAATGTTAAACTGTACTAAAAGGTTAGGTGAGGTCATACAATTTCATAAATACGTACTGTATCAATTCCAGGAAATATTGGATGAAATCCCCTTGCCCCAGAAGCAAATATTTTTTGATCGCCTTAAGATGATCCAGCAACCGTGAATCGTCTATAAGGACCTTCAGAACTTTCTCTGAAGTCGTTTTATATGCCATCTCGATTGCATATTGTATTGGGCTCTTTTCACCCAAAAACAAATTCTCCACTGAAAACATCAAAGGCAATCTTAAAATGTGACCAAATGCTTAAAATGTTTCCTTTAAAAATTAAAAACTTTGCTAACCTTCTCCAGTTTCGAGCAAAGCCTTAATCTCATATCGCCCCTCGAAGCCCTCAGCATTATTGCAAATTTCCTTGAGGAAGTTAATATTCTTCCCAATGGCCAGAATCTTCTCTGCCTGTTTCTTCGAAATGAAAGATGGCAACATTTTTGCTCTGAGACAAACAAAATTCACAGAAAATTAGCTTTGCAAGTTCAAGATTATCAGATTATGTAACTTATTGGTTAAATTAAAATACCTTATAGCATATTTCAAATGCCACAACTGTTCACGATTGCACGCGGGATCTGCAGCGATGAAGAACTCATTAAAAGGATCCTCCAGCTCGCCGTAGAGAATCCATTGGCTAAGCATGATATACAACGGTTTGCATATTACCGAGAGAAGCGCTATAGTCAATGACCTTACGAGGGGATCGCCATGCTGGGAGTATCTGTAAATGGTGGAGCATAACTCCCCTCCTCTTTTCGCGTCACAAGCATTCACCATCCCAGATAAAACTTGGAGTCTGGGACGACACTCAAATAGCCATATGCTTAGCTTTAAAAGAGACATTTGGTCCCCCTGATGGGAAGGTATATCCTCGCTCAGGGGAGTGTCCACAACAGTCTGTTGAATCTTCGCTTGGATGATGGCTAATAAACGGTAGTATTCTTGCATCTCTCGCTCCATTGCGTGCTTGAATCCTTGGGAAACCAGACCTGCGGTAGGCCTATCGCAGTAATTTCTTATTAGTGTGTAGCAATAACCCAACTCGCAGAGCTTCAATGTTTGCATCCGTTGGGCGGGATGTATGACAAGCTTAAAGATTTTTAAAAAATTAATTAAAATTTACTAGAATTCTAATTGTTTGAGTAAGAGCAAGTGCATCATTCTTCGTACCTTCTTGTCGATTTCATACGTGCCAGTCGCAGTTGCTTTGATGTACTGACCATCAATACCTTGCAGTATGAAGACAATATCTCGAATCAAGTCCCGTTCCATGTTCTTCATATTTCCGACTTGAAATATAAATATTAATAAATTGACAATATTATCAATGATCAATGTTTCAGATTTTTTCCTCAATTGCTTACAAGTTTGCACTGTTCCAACACTCGACCTTCCCGATCCTATAGCCATCTTCATACGATCCTCTTGAGTTCGTAGGTTGACGAACTGCTTATTCCTAGCATTTGGAGGGGGCAAGGTGGGGCCCATTGGTGTAGATGAATATATATTAGGTGTAGAGCCGATCAATGAAGACATTTGTGTAGGGAGGTTACGAGTGGATTCATCCGCGCACTTTGAAATCTTTGAAATTGAATGTAAGTTGGAGTGCTCTACTCCACGTCTAATGTCTTCCACCTTATTCAGCATCTCCCATTGACACCTCCCCTGGTCTGGAGGATCCTGATGATGTCTTGGCTTCAGTCCCGGGACTTTTGTGTCGCTCACCATATCCTGACTCAGGAGGCTATCTGTAGACATGTGTAGCCGGGGAATAGGAGTGTTATCCACATCTCCAACTTTCTGTTCAGTATAAAAATATAAGCGAGGCTTAATCTCAAATTTCAATTCTAAAATGCTACTACTGCTACTTTTAAACATACCTGAGGTTGGGCGGCGTCAAATCCACCTTCTTCGTTACCATTTACACTGCGCGGGTGAACGGTTCGTTTGGAAAGTGCAGCTTCTTTTTCCTTACTGAGAATTACTCTCGTCTGCTCCTTATCAAAGAGGTGGTACATTAGCTGGATGATGGCCTCTCGGTTCTTCAGAACAGACTGTTAAAAGGTGGAGTAAAAATGAAAGATTAAAATTCATCAACAGGTCGATCATGCACTTTGATTTGACTAATCCTAGAGAAAGTAATTGGAATTAGACTCTACCAGGCCTTTCAGTTTCTGGTATATTTCCATCAACCGCTTGGACTCCTTTTCACGGCCTTGTTTAATCAAATGAATTTTCAGCTTTTCCATACACCTTGTCTCGATTCCGATATGCGTCTTGTCGGGATCCGTATGAACAAATGAGTTTATCTCATCCAGACCCTTTTGGTCTGGCTCTACATTAAAAATAAATCAATTTAACATCTATTTGAATCGATTACTCAAGATTCTATAACTTATCTTTACTCATGTCATACCACGTCCAAAGATATTTTTATAGATCTGACAAGCAAAAATCCTTCGTTGCTTGTAAATCTTATTCTCAGAGCTAGTTGACCCAGAGGAGGTCCTAGAACTATTAGAGCTGAATACATTATTGGGCGTTGTAAAATCGAAAGAAGGTATTCCTATAGAATGGTCAGTGGATCCTCTTTCCCTCTGTACGAAATTATGGTGCTCCCTGCTCAAACCAGCGATACCTCCAAGTCCCCCAATGTCCATTCCTCCGCCCAAACCATAAGAGAATGACGGAGTTGGTTCATTCCTCGCCATCTCGGATCTGCTAGGGTATCGGTTATAATTGGAGTTAATTCTTCCATCTGCACTTGTTGGACCTTGCCCATAGTTGTCCATCTCGGAAACTTTAGATTCACGATGGGTCCAGGTTAGTCCAGAATTAAGTCTAACCAACCTAGACGTTAATTAATTTAATTCTGTACGACACGTTCACTGCTCTTGCTAAAGTGAACTATAAAATTCAAGCACTTTGATACATTTACATTTCTGTATTTTTTTTACTATCTCACAGATTCCAAAACAAAATTTTTGGATGAGGAGATGAGGAAGACCTTTCCTTTCCTTCTTCTTCCTCTTTTTATCCAGGATGATTTCCTTGAACATAGAAGGACTACGACAAGGAAAAAGAAAGCAGTAGTCTGTTTTTTTGCTGTAGTCGTTGCTCTTCGTTGCCGCTCTTGCTCGGCATAAAAATCCTCTTTGTCTTTGTTTACACGGATCAGTGATTGGCTGGCTGGAACAATTCAATAAGAAAAATATACAAAGGCTACAACATGGATGGGATGCTTATATGATAATGACGAACAGATGGAATTGGAGATTGACAATCACATGGACTGTTCAAGAATGAAATGAGTTTGAAGTTCAGTTCATTGTAATCTAATTATATTTAATTTTAATTAATCATTATTCAATAGTTATCCGTGAGAAATCTTTGCGAATAGTACATTATACATACGTTAATTAGTCTGCCGTGTTCCAGTTTGCTTATAGTTTTGAAGTGAAATGAATGTTTTAAAGCCGGAGACGTATTGGGTCGGTAATAGATGTTATCGTGTTAACCCTTCCTCAAATACGCATCAGTTTAGTAACGCTTACAATAATGAAGTTGATGATGAAATACCGGAAAAGGATTCATCTAGTATGAAACCATACGTGGAGGTGGATGAGTTTGAAGGTTTTTAAATTGAATTATTCTGGGGAGGAGACCAAGAACATTTAATTATGCATCTCTTTATTGTAATTCGTCTGCTCTTTAGAAGCGTCAGACTCTGTAGGCTTAGAGGAGGATCAGGCTCTGCTGGACAAAGTGGAGGTGGTCAAAGAAGACAACGGTTTTAACGTTGTTTGCGAAATTCCCTCTACCCTATTTTCAAATATAATTGGCTCAAAAGGTGCGGTCAAGAAGAGGATTGAACTGGATACTCAAACTAGGATCTTTGTGCCGAGGCAGAATGAAAAGGGTGATATTGGTAAGGAGTGATCTGATATTAATCAAACTGACGTTAGGCTTCATTATTTTCAGTCTAAACATATTTGTATTGTTCTCCTTGTAGTGGTTAGGGGACAAAAAGAACATGCGGTTAGAAATGCTTATAAGAGACTTGAACAAATCGCATCAAATGCTAGATTCAAACGTGAAGCTACACACTTTGCCTGCTTTGGGATGAATACCTCAGAGGTCATCGAGAAGGCTAAGGAATTTAAAGTACTTGATTCTAGTGCCTTATCTCTTCAAAAGAATGCGAATTAATATCAGCATTAAACGATATTAGTGAACTTACTATTTTTTAATAGGACAGAGTATTAGATGAGTGCGGACTACGTTCCCGGGGTCTGGACCAGTATATTTTCCAAGAGCCGGAGAAATTGCACTTGACCATCTGTGTCATGTTTCTGTTAGACGAAAGGGAGCGTAATATTGCGAAAGACGTTCTTTGTAGTCTTCAGTCTGAATTTAAGTAAGGCCATTTTTCCATTCTGTTTATCTAAAAACGCTAAATATATGCCTTATCGGAATCGTAGTTGGGTGATTGCTCATGTTTACCATTCACTATATTTTTAAGAAAAATTACAGCAGGGCAGAAACTAAGAATGAAACTAAAAGGGCTCGAGATAATGAACGATGATCCTACCCAAGTCGATGTGCTCTATGCGAAATGTGAACCACTGGAAAATATTGAGTCGATTCAGAGGATTGCTGATCTCATCACAGAAAAGTTTGCAGAGAGAGGTTCTCCCCCGAAATATTAATCCAGACTTCCATTTTACAAATTCATGGATATTTGTAGCAACTCCGACTGGAAAACAATTGTAATTTGTTTATCGCAGGACTGGGTCGAGAATCCAAAGGTGAAAAAGTCAAGCTCCACTGTACCCTCATTAATACACGATATAGGAATAAAGGTAACGATCCTTCACCAGCGCAAGGCGACAATCGTAGGAGGAACAATGGGTTTTCACGCCGTGAATCATTTGACTCCAGAGCTGTGCTTCAGGTCAGATTTAATAAGACTAAATGATAAAGGAACATCCATGCCAATTTTTCACCTGTTTTGTTTTTATCATTCGTCGTACAGAAATTCGCAAATTTTGAATTCGGAACGGTTGACATCACAGAAGTGAAAATTGCAACTAGACATACAACAGCAAGTGACGGATTCTACAAATGTTACACGTCCGTTCCCCTCTAGAAAAGGAAAGTGTTCATGACCAAAACTCAAAACGAACAAAACCCAAAGTGAAGTGGCCCATCTGACCCATTCCATTCATAATTAATGAGATCTTATGCATTATTTATACGATACGCTACTGTTTTCAAGTATTAAAAAAATATTTGGAATAAATGCATAATTCGTAATTTTGAACTTGCTTTGTCTCCCTCGTTTACATTTGCATTTTAAAAACCTCCGTTTTCATAAACCTTAGAACTTCATTTTTTCTCTATTTGATCAACCGTTCTCAGACGGAGGCTTTTAAAGAGAATAAGTGTACGGTATTCGTGAAAACGACATCGTTAAAATGTAAAGCAAAGAAGCAGGATGAAATCTAACCTAGATTTTTAAGAAGGCTCTGGTCTCTCAACTAACGAATAGTTTTCATTTTTGTCTCATTTCGTGCCCCTGCGTTTCCTTGAAGGCGTAATCAATCATGTTTAGGAAATTATCTTTGTTTTTACTGCTCCTATGCTTAAATTTGACGTGTGCCTGGAAATCAAGTTGGTTTCCATCCATCCACTTCCATCAGGAGGGTGAAGTTTTGGGGAGGAAGTTAAGCTTTGAGGAGGAATATAAGCTATTCGAAGATGAACTTGAAAAGGGAGTTGCAAAACATCATGCAAGTTTGGGAAAGTCCAGACAGAAAAGGTATGTGTACTTGAACACGGAATCTAACGTGGATGTAGGTTTCCTCATCGTCATTCCTATCACTGTGGTTTTGCCTGGAATGTCCAATCTTTTTAATGTGTGGAGGAGGAAGAGAAGCATTCCTTCAAACTTTGTAAACACAACCGAAGAAGAGAATCCTATAGTACAGGCGCAGGTCAACCGAATTTCTTCTTACTTTGACTTGGTTCATGTAAGTCTAGAATCCGATTCGTAATGTTTCGTCCATTCAAGATTCCTCGTAATTTTTCATTAACTTCATACTAGATTCCTGAGACAGCCTGTCAGCTTCGAACGATATGCGAGTTGGCTGCTGAACCTTCCAAGTACTTCCCCTTGTCGGATGTGATTCTATCTAGACTCAAAGATCAATCTATAGGAGGAGTAGGAGGAACAAGTAACTCCACAGCTAGCCCCTCCTTGTTCAACCTATATTCCAAAGCTGCAGACGAAGGAAGTTTTCATGGCCAAGAGAAGTGCCAAAATAACTACGAGAAGACATGCAAATACTCCACTGATAAGTTGCTCAATATGGACATCATGAAGTTCTGGAACGGGGCACAGTCCAAACTCCGACTTAAGTTTGAGGATTCTTCGGAATTTGCTCATAGTTAAATATTATGCTTTGAACTTTCAAATTAATTTATTTTACTGTAACTGAAATTAATCAGCCTGATAAGCAAAGATGATAAGGAATTTACACAGTTGTCTCACATCGCCCCAAAAACTAGTATGTATTGGTGGTCATCAACTCGTGAAATGAATGAAAAAATTTATCGACAATTGTAGTCTACAAAAATAACCTTTATTTCATTCTCAAAGTTTTCAAGTTTCATCTCTTCCAGGAGGCTTTCGGAAATCTACTGAAATACTGCTTTTACATAAAGTTTCACTTTTAAATTTTGATATAATCTGTTGCCTGATAAAGATGATTAGTTTTAGTTTCTTCTTCTCTTCCTTCCTACGCCTTCCTAAATTGAGTTCAATTAAGTAAACTTAGCATTGGCAAGTTAAGATGCGTTTACAGAGCGAAACATCAGCCTTTCGTTCTCCATATTGAGTGCGGGCAAATGAAAGGAAAACTTCCTCCAAGGTTGTCTCATTTATGGAATAGTCTTCAATCATGGTATTATGTTGAGTCTTGAGATCCTCCAGAGTTTGGAACATGACATTCCAGGGAATATCAGCATTTTCCACATGGTATTGAAGTAGATTCTGAGAAATAAGGGACGTCAACAAAGTTAACAGGTAGCTGAAGTCTATTAAAGCATTGTCTGATTTACCTGGTGCTTATCCTTCAGGGTGCAGGGTTGAAACTTCTGAGTTATTTCCATATTGAGCCGTCGCAATTCCAAGGCTTCTTCGGGAATATCGGCTGTAAGTTTAATGGTAACACTATATCCTAGGGCGAACTTATGCTTCAGATGTTGCACTCCTCCTAAGCATCTCAACTGTCCGTTCACCATAATCCCCAAACGGCTACAGAGGGCTTCACATTCATCCATGGAATGCGAAGTTAAAATTATGGACTGGCCGGTGCTTTTCACTGACTCCAATACCCTCCAAAACTGACGGCGAGAAACAGGGTCGACTCCGCTTGTCTGAATAAATTGTTAAATAAATATTAAGTTTTGTCTCAATTAGACCCCTACGCCTGACATTTTTATAGCATACCGGCTCATCAAGTAAGATTAATGGGGGGTCTCCAATTAATGCCATGACTGCGCTTAGTCTACGCTTCATTCCCCCACTGTACTTCCCACATGGAACATTAGCACTTTCTGTTAACCCCACTTTAGCCAACCATTTCTTCGCCTCGCTGTTTACTTTCCCCAATGGAATCCCCCGAAGTATTGCAAATAGTCTAAGCATATCCATCCCGGTGAAACATTCTATAATTGCGTCAAACTGAGGGCAATACCCAAATCTAGACCAAAACTTGGCGCTATCTTTAGCCAGGGATGTGTTTGCGCTAAAAGCATTCCCAAAAGAGCGAAATTCGTCTCCGGTTAACATTCTAAACGTCGTAGTCTTGCCCGCTCCATTTGTTCCCAAAAGCCCTAAGAAGTATATGAAGTATGAGCTTCCAACAGAAAATTTACTTAAACTTGTATTGAAATTAAGGAAACCAAATAAACGTACCAAAGCATTCCCCATGATGCACAGCGAAGCTTAAATTGGACACGGCTGCGAACTCTCCGTAGCTTCTACATAAGTTTTCAACAACCAGCGCATCTTGCTCCGTAGCTCCTAAAACACGCAGCAAAAATTTTATACCGGTCGATGGAAAGTAATGACAATTTGTTATTACACACAGACTAAAATAATTACCCCTCCGAACCATCTCGGCTACACGCTGGCTTTCATTAAAGACATCGTCATCAGTATTAGTCATATTGAATTCAGACTGCTTTCCTTTACCGGATAAAGCCTTTCGGAACACTCCCATCTCGATTAGGAGTAATATTGCAAGATAAAAGAGGCCCAGTAGGAAAAGGAATAGCAACTCCTGCCCAACGCCCGACTTGAAAAAGAACTCAGAGCGGCCATTCTCTACTTTTATATTCCATGAAAGGTAGTTTGGGGGTATGAAGCATTTCGATTTTACTGATTCGTAAGCGCCATAATCTTGCGATATTTCCTTTGGTGGCGACCCGCAATCCGCTAAAAATAAATAAATTTATTAGCATCGTCCAGTGAAACTAATTTCTTTGGAAAGTACCTTGTTGTTGTTTATACTATATTACCACAACAGTCCCTTGGGTACTCGCGATGAAGCTGAGCATCGCAGACCAAACGAAGATATTTTCCGGTAAGAACATTGCACTGCGAACTTGGAAAAAGTAGACCCGAGAATTTGGAAATGCTTTTCGATGCACCAAACATTGGCATTACGCTGAACAGAACTCGAAAAACATCAAGTAGAGGGTTGTATCCTTCCGAAAACTTATTATGATCTGCGGGTTGACCTTCGCCTGATGCAGTCCATAGGCCACAAATAAATCCTGCAACATCAGATAAATAATTTAGCTTTTTTCAACGTTGATTTTGAAGGTGAAAACTGCTTTACCGGTGATGTGGAGTAAAAACAGTAACGTAAATCCACCAGCAGGGGAACCAGCAAACAGAGCCACTAAGTAAGCAAGAGGAATGGAGGCCAACAAGTAACAAACGCATATGAGGAAAAGCACTCCTAGACACACACACAGCAGCACATTTAACTGCAATTTTCCAATTATTAACATTCGATTCCACAAGAATTAAAACTTCACCTCCGGCATTACGCGCCGTAAAAATATTCCATGTTTGCAAGACTGCAACAATGCACATCATGCAGCCAACTACGATTAACACGATTAGGGCATCGTAGAAAAGCGTGGACATCCAATAGTTTAAAGGCTGCACACCGCACATTATCTGTAGCTGTTTAGCCTGTCCAGGAAATAAGAGTTTTTTTATTAGTGTAGATAAAGTTAATATTCTAGTCGCCTTTTATTGCCTACCTTGTTCAGCCTTTCCCTAACTGGGTGAAGGACAAAAGTGGTTGCTAGAACCATAAGCCCGATTGGTAGAATAAGATCAAATGTGATTTGAAGCGGTGGAAAACGAGTTTCGCGAAGGTCCCCCATGACATCAATCCGGCCTTGACTGATTGACTCCAATGGTTGTGTAGAAACTAAGATTTTCCGGGGTTGCTTGGGATCCAGATGTCTTAGTATGATGTTTGAAACCAAGTTAATGGCAAGCGGAGCAGCATGATTAGGAGCTGTACTGTACATGGCTGTGAAATTAATCTTATCATCATTTTCTGTCGCTTTAAGTGCTACAATATTGTTTGCATCAAAGTCTACAGGGTTTTTGCTTCGTTTTTCGTCTAGATTTTTCTGTGATAAATTTTCAGGGGGCACACGCTTGTTGGATCCCCCTATCGTTTTAGAAATTTGCTTCGCTAAGGTATCCTAATAGTTTGGACATTATTTACAATACTGTAAAGTAAGGTCAGTTGAAAGTCTAAAATGAGCAAATTATATTTAAGCTTACGTTTTCAGCAGAAAAGAGAGCAATTGGCTTGTCATAGCTGTCTAAATTAATTTCCATTGTAGGTTTTAATGAAGCTGGCTTGGTCTTACCGTTAACTATAATAACAATCGTCATTATGATAAGCGATGGCAGTATAATCTATCAAGGGGAAAATTAAAAACTGCGGTCAAGATATGGGGTTCAGTTGTTGTAAGGGTTTATTTATGCATATCTAAAACCTGAAATAAGAGTAGCCCCCAGTTGCGATAAGTGTACAGTACTTTTTTGTACAATAAGCCTACGGTCTGGAACAGAATCAAGGAATAACCTTGCTTAGCGACCCCTATTGACAATGATGAACAATAAAAAATCAATAGGAGTTTGATCCATAATTTGTAAATTCAATTGATATCATATGGTAATTACATTGTTTCCCGGATAATTGAGCCTCTGCTTCAGCCGCTTTGTTAGAAGGGTCCTCAAGGCCATGACCGGACAGCTCACCAACCCTAAATGTTGGGAAGTGTTGCTTTTTAAACTATACAAGCTTAAATTTTTCTAATTTGTTAGACTACCTCACAAACACATCTTCTATCGTGGCGATTGAGAGGCCAATGGTCACGATACAAAGCTGTTCCTTTTTGCCTACCATAGCTGTAAACATTTCTGACAGTTTGGACGTCGTTGTGGACTCGGTTGGAAGGGTTATCAGAAGTTCATCTTGATTGACAGCAACTACAGGTTTGAATGATGCATCTGATACATAGTGTCGAATGAATTGAAGGATCTCGTCCCTTTGTCCTTCCGGTGTGATAGTGAGCTTCAGTGTGAATCCACTACCAAAATACTTTTTAAGGAACATTGATGAGCCACAACATTGCAGCTGACCTATGCATTGCAGACGAAAATTTTTCATGACGATTGTGGCAAAAAATACTTGTGAATTATTGCTGCGAGACTCAATTTATTGATTCAACCTTACCTTCCGCCATGATTCCAATGCGATCTCCCAAAACATCGGCTTCTTCCACTAAACCACAAAAACAGACCCGTTAATCAGTTAAACTAGTATGTTATGGGTTGAAGTGACCAAAACTATTTAAATAATTCATGAAGTACTGAAGTGCGTTGTGAGCAAAATTGTCCGACCCTCTCGTACGGATAATAGAATATCCCAAATTGCTCGCCTGGCTTCGGGGTCCATTCCACTATAAAATGACCCAACTATTAAAATTTTTAACTCAATTGAAGGCAAAAGAGCGTCTAGTGATAAGCAGACCTAGTGGGTTCGTCTAACATGACGACATTACTATTGCCTATGAGCGCAATGCCCATGTTCAGCTTTCGCTTTTGTCCGCCAGATAAACTTTTAGATTTTGCTTTAGCCTTCTCTGAGAACTGCATAAATTGAAGGAACGAATCAGTCTGCTTTCTAGCTTCTTCACAAGAAAGGCCTTTTAACTAGATTAAATAAGCGTAAGGTTAATAAATTAAATTAGAAGGTAACAATTTTGAATACTTTATTATTGACGAAAAGAACTCTTACCTTCCCAAAAAAGGAAAGATGTTCCTTAACCGTCAAATTTTCGAAAAGCATATTGTGCTGAGGGCACAACCCCAAGCTTTCCCGAACCTTGGATAAATTTTTAGTTATATCGTATCCGTTCACCAACGCCGTACCACTGGTTATTTCAGTCATTCCTAAAATATTAAGTAATAATAAGCAGACTTTATTAGCAGCAGTACCGGGGTGACTTTCGTAAACAATCTCTATAAATGAATACCAGTTAGCATTGAAATAGTGGTCGTTTTTCCAGCGCCGTTATGTCCCAGTAAAGCGTATATCTCCCCATTGTACATCTTAGTGGAAACACCACGTACAGCGGGCTTATTACGTCCAAACTGTTTTTTCAAGTTTTTAACATCAACTCCAACAACACCTCCAGCGGGAGGGGCCTCAAAGCCCATTTTGCTTTCTTGAACTTCGATTTGGCCATAAGTTGTTTTATTTTGCTTTCGTTGGATGCAGTCAATTATACACTGTTAATGGTAGCATTTAAATTATTTGAATAATATGCCTAATATTTTCGAGAATTTTAAGTAAATGCACATATTGTAATGTCTACCAACTTGAAACATGTACCAGACCGGTTTTCTCACACCGAATTCTGATGGAAGGACGTTTTCAAGATAGATGGCAAGTAGAAAATACATTATTGTGCTGGCAAAAGTCATCAGTACGATGTAACCTAACAGTAAAGAATCGTTCGGATGGTATCTTTTCCAAACCGTTGACCACTGCAGTCCAACCCCTAAAACGAACCGGCGATAGTAGTGAAAGACATACATAATTAGAAAGTAATTATAATTATACATATTATAATTATTATTATACATTGTAGTCATTTTAATTTACCAGTCATTTCCCATACCAGGGAAACTACAATCGTAAAATGTAGGCTACCAAATGGAAGTATTGCGATTGCCAAAATACTAGACGTTCCTAAAGTACTATAATCCTGAAAAAAACCAGGTATATATATGGCCAACCCTCCAAGCCAGTATATAAGCGCTGATACAGCTGTAGCGATTGAAGCTAAATCAAAGAAATTAATAAGTGCGAATTAATTCTTGAAATGCCTATTTTTCTTGGGCATAGATACTTTGATAACTCGATCTACCATTTGAAAATAATGAAGAGATGAAAAAGCAGTAAGCTACAAGAGGCATTAAGTTAAGGACTAACAGCACCCACCAGAGTCCGGCGTTAGAATAATTCAATCCTGCTCCAAAACCCCCTATCTGCAATCCAAAATCAACACTCAGAATGACCGATCCGATTCCGAGTATAATTCCACCCTCTATGATAGGGTTTAGCATCCAGCCAAACAATTGCAACCAGCCGGGAACGCCACTTAATTTAAGAAGTTCCTAAATGTAAAATTTAACAGTTTTTGAGTGTGAAATTCTCACTAAAATCTTGAAACGTTGTTTGAAAATTTGGTATCCTTACTTTTATACCAGTTTGTTTCTCGCTGCTAATCTTTCTAGTTATGCCGACCGCCATTATTGTATAGATCAAATTAAACATAGGGCACCACGCAAGAAAGATCGATTCATTTACCACGTTGAGGGGAGAACGACGGTAACCTCCCTTATTTTCATTTTTCGGCTTTCCCCCGTATGCTTGCAAGGCGTACTAAGAACAGACATGTGTTGTGTTTACTTTTTACTGTTTTGGTCAACTAACTTCCCGTTATTTGTCTGCAATATCAGAAAAGTTCTTACTTTGAACTTGCTTGACACATTTTCAACTTTTACAGCGGTGTCAATTAGGCTTTTGTCCAGACAAATTTGCACTGCAATGAAATTGTTTTCCTTGTAACGGTTTGCTCGTGTAGTGAAATCATCCCCAGGGTCTGGATAGAGCTTATCCGTGTTTTCTATTTTACTGGAGCGGATTTTATACGACATTTTTTCCCAACTTTTTAGCCCATCAGGAAAGATTATAGCTAACTCAGGTTCTTTAGTCTTGGTAAATTCGTCTGCAATTGCGGCTTCGTTTTTATACGTTATTAGCTCAAGCTTAAAGCCTTCCGGCTTTGAGTGGTGGATTCTACTCCAAGTTCCTATCGAGCACAATTAATGATTGTGCCCAATTTGGATTCATAATTAAACTACGATAATACCTTTTGTCTTTGTTATTTAAATAGTATATCTACGCTTACTATTAAATTCTTCACGTTCCGTCTCTACTTCCGGTTCCTTTGTCAAACAACTGTTAAACCTTTCCATGATCAATTCGATGTTTTCATTTGTAGGAGTGTATGCAATTTTTAAGTTCATTTTCTCGGCAGGAATTAAAAGCTCTTCCTAGTGTAAACCATAAACACACCATTTTCATCAATAAGTCTAAATGATGAGAACATGAAAGTTTACGGAGGTGTGCTTGAGAAATTTCTTACCTCGTCAAGACCTTTGAATATTGTCTTTGGTCCGTTCCCAAATCGACCAAGCTCATTCTCATTATAGTTCCTATTGTCCCTTTTAACTCCACCGAATACTCCCTGAAAAATTTGTTAAAATTATTAATGCTCAGTAAAGCTGATAATGCTTTATAAATAAAGTTCATTTTGGCATACAAGTACGATGAAGAAACAAGCTGGCCAGAAAATCTCACAGCAGGTAATACACCAGTGTCTTTTCACCAGAATCAGATTCTTCCACAAGAGGAGGCCAAGTTTAATCAATGTTCCTAGTATCCAAGAGCGTTCCTTCTTCCGCTGAGTTGAAAGTTTTCCTGGGGCTTGACTAGGGTTAGCATCCTTTCCATAAATTTGACTGGCTTGACTAGGGGTTTCCTGAGGGTTGGAGGCTTGGCTTAAGTTGACCTCTTGCTCCGAAAAAGCGGCACTGTCCATCGCGCTGGGGTTCTCCATTTTTTGGTGAGAAACCCCACTGCAATGAAGAAGCAATTAATATCACCAATCCTCTTACACATGGGAAAAAAAATAAGTATATGCATCCGATTCCCCCAAAATTCATAAGTCGGAGAGGGGCTTACACTTTTACCATATCCTGTGGGCTGTAGCTCTAGCCTACGTCCAGTTCTAGAAAGTATCTTCAAATGTAATCTCAATCTTTGTCTGGAGACTTTCAATCAAGTATTACGCGTCTTTGTCAAAGTGAAACTATCGTATTTCAGTAGTTATCTCCAAAAAGTCAGTACTTTTCAAAGTAGGCTAACGTGAAGCTGACTGAATTCCATCAGATATGCAGGAAATGCCTTTTCAATTTTTCTAGCGGAATAGGAAAAAAATTTTAGTCAAAATATTTCATTTTCAAATAAAACAGGAAAGAAATAGTTTCCATGTGTAAAATATGTCTTGGAACTGGAAACGTAACAAATGACCTACAAGAGAGGTTTGTATATTATTATGTATTTTTAAAGTAAATCATTCAGCAGCCTAAAGGAAATCATGAGAGGCATCATCATCACATCAGTAGTGCTTTGTTATTTCCTCAGTATATTCAGCTTCCACGGATTTTCTTGTGCGGCGAGATTGCATGTTGCTGGAAAAGGATTCGGGGCATACTGATACCTTTCTGAAAAATGCTTTCCCTATTATTTTCCGGTCCAAATTCCTCGAGGAGTAACTTTCCGAAAGATTTTTTCGGTTAATATAAATCTAGTGGTTGTCATTGTTGTGATCGGAAGCTGATTTCGGATTATGTATATGACTTTATTGCGTTGTATTATGTCCTTTCAAAGTCACAGGTTAAAAATACCTGTCTACATGTTCATGATTATGATTACGATTTACCGATTAGATTACATCCGAAAGCATTAAAATGCATGAAAATATACTATATACTACTTCTTTTTTACTGTCATATTTATGTCCACATTGTAAAGATCAGAACATCAAATCAAGTTTGCTTTTTTATGATGATGTGGCCATGCTGCTGTGATGAGTTGGCTTATAAAATCACTAAAGATATATAACATTAAATATTCCCTTGTGTATACGGTATTGTATAATGGTTCATCTTGCTTGCATACATATACATGCATACAACAGTATAAGGAAGGCAAGTCAACAGCTAACCCAACATATTTTGTAAGACCCAAAAACTTCACCTCACCAAACGAGTTTTCCTTACGATACCACTTTGAATGTTCACAACGGTTATGCATATGGAAGTGTTTCCTTTCAAAATTAAATTGCTTAACTCTGCTAATACTATCACAGTTGTTCTGACATGGCTTAATGTACATAAAAATAAAAATGCGTATTTAATCCAATTCCCTTGATTTAGAATGAACGGACATACCTATCCCAGCCTCAACTAGCGATGTCAATCCCAGCACATTATTCATACATCCAACAGCCTATTATATGTACCTGCACATATGTTACGTGTAAGGTGCTTGAATCTTAGTTAAGCTCATTAAAATACCAATGGTACACACATATTCTCTGTCTTTTGCACGTCAGCCGTCAAACGCTTCGCACTTGTCTCGAAAATTCTCTTCCTCACGACGTAGTTGTCAATTATTCTGAGCTTAGGTGAGTTTTTTTTATCGCAAGGTGGTTGTTTTCTTTTCATTTCCAAATTTAAAATATTATCTCATAAAATACTCCGGGCTGTTTTATCAAGAGAAATTTTGTTGCTTCCGAAAAGCAGGCAATTTGGTTTTGGTTTAACTCGGGAAAACTTTCTTTTTCAGTTCTTGAGCAAAGTTTCTAAATAGAAAGCAAAGCTTGTAGCGTATTATAAAATACGTAACACGTATATAGACGTAACACAGCAAGCATTAGATGTAAATGTACGCACGTATACACAGAAAAAGCTGAATATATCCTGTACATAACTGATACATGATCGAACAGAACAGACTTATCTCGTATTGTTGCAGTAGGTGTATTTTTTAAAAACTTGTTGACGTAAACACAATTTCCAGTTTTTTAAAACTTTTTCAGTTTGTTTTCATTTCATTCAATGTTTTGAAAAGAGTGGAGGGATTTTTTAAAACTAAATACAAACTATTCCAGAAATATTAGCCACCATCTGTTTCACATCTGAGCGTAAGTACTGCAGTAATAGTGTAGAACAACACATTTGTTTTTTTAATCAGTAAGATATAAATGTCCAAGTTTAACTTTTCAAGTATATTTTGTGAAAATTCCATTTGATTGTGTGGAAAAAATATTGCCTAAAAAGCCGACAATAAAAAGCCGTTAAAGAGTTGAAGATTTGACCAAGTCGTTGTTGTGTCCAAACATTGAAAGTAAATTAATAATAAATATTTTTACTTCCAGTTGGTTTCGGTTCTTATCGCCTTTTGTCAACATGGTCTCTCAACAAAGAATGAAGGTTGCCAATGAAAAGGCACAAAAGAATTTACTCCAGAGGGGAAACGTTCCAAAGTCTGCTGTAAGTCACTCGCTATTAATCTAACACGTTCAGACGAAATACATAATTTGCTAGTAGGAACGGATTAAAAACCCAAATTTCTTTGCACTGTAGCGCCAGGCCGACGAAAAGTACCCTGTAGCACCTTGGTTGATGGGACTTTTCCTCTTTGTTGTCTGTGGCTCGGGTAAAGCAAACTTTATCAGTTATAGTTGGTATATTAAAATAGTTTTATTATTGGATGCTAATCTCAATCTTTTCATGTTGGCGATTTTTCTACAGCCGTATTCCAAATCATTCAGAGCATCCGCATGGGTTAAATTAAGCCGGACGACTATACCAATACCATCAATGATTCAAACCGACGCTCTAATCATCATTAACCATGGATTGAAAAACTCACTCTAATTGAATTCCATATAAAAACTTCGCATCAATTCGCTTGTCTCGAATGTGTTTCAATTTTTTGATCATGATTTACGTAAATATATAGAGTTTTTATATGACTGTACAAGTTTGTATGCTGGTTCTTTTCTTTTTTTCTGAAATTTCACTCCTGCAGGATAGGTGACTTAAATTAAGATTGGATTTTTTCGTTTCTTTTGTAAATAAAGACAAGCCAACATATACTACTCGCACATCACATAAAGTCAAGATCAGGTCGTTCGACGTAATTTAAGCAAGGATGTTTTCTTTCCACTGTGCAATGTTTTAAAAACGTGCTATTCTTGGTAATTAAACAAGATTCGTATTCCATTACAATTTAGCTCAGTTTCTATCTCGCCTCAAGATTTTTTTTACGTTTGTCGCGTCAAGTCGTGTACAATTGTTATTGTCAGATAAAATCATTTTTGAAAATACTTGCGGAGTATTTATGTCAGGCTGCAGGTAATGAATAAAAAATGTACAATATCTGATTCATGGAGAGATCAATTATAACCAACAAATCCAACTATTTTGTCAAGATTAAAATATGACTGTCTGTCAACTAGAGAAAATATTGTGAATTAATAAAGTTATGTTGATGACGTTTCTATGAAAAACTGTTTAAATCAATAATCATAACTTTGTGCCTCATCATTTTACTGTTTACGTAAGTCAATGTTTTATTCTGACTTGCATTATTTCATTTCTCAAAATTACATATTTTTTTATGGCTTTTATAGCTTCCTTCAAAAAATTCAGGAATGCCATGTCCCCATTCCTTTAACAGTTTTTTACTTAACCGAATTTTAAACTTTTACATAATAGGTAATTTACATAGGATTTTTATGCTGATTCAACGCGTAAAAATAAAGCTTTGCGAAGCTTATCAAAAAATGGTAAGAAAAACTCTAACTTTTCGTAAAAAAAACTTTAGCTAGAACAATTAATCAACCTGAGCCATCAACATGCCCCTTTGCTCACACATTCCATTATATACTAAATGAAAAGTCAGTTGCCAAGGAGCCTTTAACACAATTAGAATGATTCACTGCACGACAAGAGTCTGAATAGGTAAATATTTGACAGGAGATGCAAAACACGGTAGGAAAAGAATTGCTATAGAGAATGAGCAAAGATTAATAATAATAACCGCGTCGTTTTAATAGAGAAGATTCGAAACGATATAATTTCCCCATTGTCCTATCATTCACCTGCTTGGATTTTTAGGTACATTACACATTACAATATTACGAATTCTACATTCGAAAAAGTAGAACAATTATAAAGTCTATTCAACGTACAATTAGTCAGTCCTTTCAATGTTAGCACAAATCTACGAGTATATTGTGCAGTACAGTGCTAGATAAAGACACGGCATAGAGTGTACAAGACTTCAAAGATTTTAAACTACAGAGCGGGAAAAAATAAAAACTCATGTTTTAAATCATGCTTCCTCTCCAAAGTTTTCGTATGCCCAATATCAAGCATCGCCTATGCATTTATGCATGCACGAATTCGTCTCATTCTTTTCATGGAAAACGCCAAAAGTTTTCTTCATTCTGAATAATTTGAACTTGTGCGCCCATTTCGTATAATGTAAGAGTGTGCATTTAGGTTATTTTCAGTTTTCCTGCGTTTGCGTTCTATTCTGAAGAAGGCATTTAAAAACCGTGGAGAGGGTTGTTCAGATGTTCAGAGATTGATGGTTTTATGTCTGCAGTAATACTGACCTGATCATGCATTTCAGGAAAAAACTCTACAAATAGCAGTTCATTTCTAATTTTCTCAAAGATTTAAAGGATTAAATGTTTTAGCTTCGCATTTTCAGAACTGAAACAGAGTGTTTGGTCGATTTAAAGTCTGTCGACTTTGTCATTATGACTGAAAGGAGCGGTTATAGTGCAAAAATTTAGAATCTATGCCGTAATAATTCCTGGCCAGTTTGGTTTTACTTTTAAAAACGAAATATAACAAGATTTTATCATTTTATCCGTAGTTTGTAATTTGTAAATATTTTTTCCTCTACCGTTTTTTGTTCTTTTTTTTACTTTTTCTTTGTTACATTACAAGTCTCCTTTTAATAATCAAAATGTTTTTAATTAGCCATTTTATATCCTAAGTATCTTCCCATAAAGTATCTTATATCACAACACAGTTTGTAATCCGTTATTTTTTATAAGATAAGCTTCATTACTTTAAAATGGATTCCTAGTAAAGTTCAAAATTTATTACAAACATTGGAAACATCCTCTTCATACATTGGTCATTATTACTGAGAGAAAAAATTGACCAGAGTAATTGCAACGAGACTACTATTAGCTACAAGTTGCCTTTCTTCCAGCTAAAAAAAATTATACGCGTTCTGCATTATACATAAATTGCGATACGACTTTATTAAAAGTTTAACATTTCCCTATACTCTTGTCCAGTTACGAGGCGAACATCGAAAGTTTGGTATTGTTAAAAAAAAGCTGTCTTAATTTGAGAAACAATTAGGGAAATATAGTTAGAGATTAACTATAAAAGTACAAAAACCACCTTAAAAATGACACAATTTGCAATTTAATCTCAAAATGTAAATAATATTTGAATATGAGTCAAACTAAAAATTTCTAGGAGGAAAAGGAAGTAAACAAGAAGCCAATTTTTCTATTTTGAGTAGAATTGAGTCCAGTTTCTCAGCAAAGTCTTTTGTTTCAAATGAGAGCACTACACGTATAGCATTAATACTTAAAGAGTTACTGGATTTGACACTTTTTTGGTTGGCATTGGCCTACAGTGGGTCACATAAAATATATAAAAACCGTCCCAACTTCCTTTCCTTAAACGTTTCAAACAAACATTGGTATTCTAACTAGTTTCATTTTATTATTTTGGTACCTTAACCATAAACTTAGTTATAAGATATATCTGGAGAAAAAATTAACTTGTTTTGTGACTAAAATATGAATGCATTTTATAAGATTAGGCAGCTTTTTCGCTTAGCTTCTTGCATAAAATACTGAAGGACTGGAAATTTAATTATAATATACTTTGCATTATTACAATTCATTAGAGTATATAATTAAGTTTGTTATTAAAACTCTTCGAAATAGCCTTAAAGTACGTTTTCATTTCATCACTTCTCAACATATTTTTTTAACTTTACACAAATATTTCTTTTTAAACTATAGCACTGACTGAAACTGATATGATTTAATAGATTTCCTTGCATTATTCAATCTGCATGCAGTATTAGGAAAAAACAACCGGAAGATAACGATTTTATAGGTTAACAAAGTATAACAGTACAACGCATTACCTCAACAAGATACCAATAGCTTAGGTCAAAGTATTGGTTGCATTGTAAATATTTTGGATATTTGGAGATAAGAAAGGGATTCACGAGTTCTCGTCCATTTCCATTAGAATAGGCGGATTAGGTAAGACTTGCAATTCGACGAGTTCTTCGGAGCCAACTCCAATGTCACCAGATTCCACAGCAACCCTCCTTTCAAGTACCTCAACGTATGCGCGATAACGTCGAATTTCAAACTGCATGAAGGCCATTTTCTCCTTGGCGTCGCGTTTTTGTGCTGCGGTAACTTTCGTCTTGCCTTGAGCCTAATAAAGTGATAAGCAATAAGAAATCATTTAATTTGAATTACTTCCTTTAGGAAATGAAAATTTTCGATTTGTAGATATTTTTATTTCTTTACCACTTGATCAAGCTCCTCCTCCCACTTGGTAACGGCGTTTTGATGAGTAACCAGCTGTTCTCTAGAACTCATTCTCGTCACGGAACTGGGAAGTAAAGGTCTCTCGAATCTGCCAGTATTGCTACAAGGAGCCTCCAATGCGGGGGAGGAGAATCTAGCTGCATTCCAGTTAATCATTTCAATCCAACTATTCATCTCTCTACTATCACTGGACTGATACAGGAACTGAGAACGGTCAGCGAGGAACAGGCGGAATACGTGCGGTCGTTTTCTATAGTCCACAGCCACAGTTGCGAATGCGTGGTGGAGCTTTAGTGCGTGAGTATTTTGCGGAGTTGACTTGCTCGTTTCATCATTTGACAAGACTAACATGAGTTCCTTTAGTTTGCAAAAGTACATCTTCCAAGAACGTTTCCCAAGTGGAGCTGAAACATTAAAACAAAAAAGAAAATAATCAAAATATATTCCACATTTGTTTGTCCCAAAAAATCCGAACTGCACTTACTTTTCTTTCCTCCAGCTTCGATAGTACATTTGCGCATTAAGTAACCTCGCTTAAACTCCATCGTAGTGGTTGCAACGGGTGGGTCAGGGGGTAGAATGTCGCGATTTGATTCACTGTCCTCGGCATCCCTAACCAAAAAAACGAAAAGTTTAAGAAAAATCACCATCGTAGGTTCTTAAATTCTCACAAAAACTTATCATATATTATACACGTACATGGGTGAGGTCAGAGGTTGAGCTTTAATGGAATGATATAACTGTTTGAGAATGTTCTTTGGAAAGTCATCCCCATCATTTAGGCCTGAAAGATTCTCGATAAATTCTGGACACGTCATTTTGTGACCGTTTCGTATCCCCGAGTACATATCCGTATTGAGAAGCATTAGGGCACAAGTTAACGTATGAACTGAAAAAGAGAAGAATAATTATCAATTGCTGTAGATCTAATGGTACCAAGAGTAAATGATTAAATGAACTCCAACTTACCACTATCCTGCGATCCAAAAATACCTGGATTGCTTTCTACATATCGATTAGAAAAGTAAGCTAGGACCCTCTCCCGCTCCTGAGTCTCTCCTTCAATTGCAAAAAACAAAAGAGTTTAAAACTTTCCAAGTAACAAACCGCAACTCTCTAAAAAAGTACTTCATTTCCGCTATGCCCTCACCTCTGAGCGGACACACTGCCAAAAACTTTCTCAGACTAACGTCTAATTGCTCATCCCTAAACTCAAAGAATTTCAAGTACTCGGTAGCAACGGCTCTACTAAAGTCATTGGATTTGCTAAGGTGTCTCCACACATCGGATACTTTGAAGCCATCCAGGGTATACAGCCTTTTAGCTAGTCTCTCCGCAGAAGGAAGGTCCACTGCTTTCACTGGCGGCGCGACTCTCATACTCTCCACATCAGAAGAGTCCGAGTCTCCCCCACTAAAACTGCTTCCACTTCCTACGCGCTCACTATCCGCACCCAGTCTGTCACATTCAGAGTTGGTCTCGTCCAGTTCCAAATCTCCATCGCTACCCGTACAAGCATCCCCTTCTTCCTCCGAGCCTTGCTGACCTGCGGCAGGAGATCGTTTTCCAACATGCGGACTAAATTGGTTCGGTGTATTGCTATATCGTCCACTCCCGCTTAGATCCTCCCGTGCACTCTTGTCCTCCTCGTTGCCGTTATTCCCATTCAATAAAATGTATTCATTATACCTAAGAAGCAAAAGAGAATATATAAACTTCCAGATTCACCAGAAACGTTTAAGCTAAATCGCAAATGAAGCACCTCCTGTTCCACCACTTACTACGCTGCGTACCACCCATACTCCAAACCAATTCTCTTAAATTGTTCAACTCTCCAAGCAAAACACACACGAGCGTATTATCCCACTCAAAAAACTTTTTTCTTAAAAAGTAATTATTTTTTCATAGCCATGCTCCATCCCAACAACTCTCCAGCTTAACTTTTTCCATTAAATAAACTTTTTTCCAGTAAACTTTACACAGACTTCTACTCAGATTGGGCTTAGGATTACGATTGCTCGGACTACGGACTAAGCTTCAATAAATCAAAACTTTATGTTGCTCTGGCCTTATTTTCTCCGACAGAAAAAATGGGTTTGTTTACTGAATCTTATCTTTCAGGTTATCTCCAAAGACTACAGCAGAGCTTAATAAGCTTATGTGTGTTTCTTACGCAAAAAAAGTTGCGTCACATCTGAAACCCAAGCTAGGTATAAACCTCCATTCATTTAAATTTGCCAACTTTTTCAAACGCGGTTCAGGTCAGACGCAGCGTAAAAGATTAAATAGGGTTTTTTCGATCTGTTCGTCTCATCATAACCATAAATCATGAATCATGTTGATGAGACGAGCTCAACTTTTAATTCAATTGCCAAGAATGTGAGATAAGCGTAATCTAATCCTGATGTAAGCTCTGGCTCTGGTTTGGATATTCATAGCCATAATATGAAATAGAAAAGACATTATCTGTTTAAGTGTTACCTTTCCCTTTCGTGAAAATGAGTTTTTTCTGGCACGACTTCAGCAAACTCCGCATCCCTCTCTTTTTCCGTTCCGGTGGAGCATGCACTACTCACATTTCTCGCCTCCACTTTGAGCACAACCCGATGATTTTCGTCTGTGGTCACTTCCCCATTCTTTTGTTCCGCGTCGTCTTCCACCTCGTTAATCATCTCATCCCCACTATCACTCATTACACTAGAGGATATGGAGGTATCCTCATTGTTATTGTTGGAGGCGGTATGGTTATTCGTGGCTGCCGCAGCACAACGATTTTGCAAATTCTCCCGGTTCGCGTGGTCCGAGCCAGAGTTTATTTTAGGACTTTTGTTAATATTCTCTATGACGTAATTATTGCATCCGTTATTCCCTGCCACCACAACGTGTCCATTTTTCACACTCTGCGACTTCACTGATACACTCAGATTCTCACTTCCAGGAACTTCGGGAGGGGGTGGAGGTAGGTTATCACTTCTATTCGAAATTGAGTTATTATTGGAAGAATGAGAGTTTTCCTTAATCTCCTCCGGTGCGGGAGGGGGAGGTAACGGTGGGGTCACGGGATCAGACTTCTCCTCCTCCTTAATGAGTTCCTTCTCCTTCTCCATCTGACGCTCTAGCTGTATTCTCCTTTTGTAGTCCTTTTCCCTCTCCACAAACACGGGCATCTGTGGCATGGGGGTCAGTTTGGACGCAGTCTTGGTGGGACTCGGCTTATAGTCGTTCGAGTCATTCCTAGTGAGGTTCAGTATGGCATCGCCAGTCATCACAAAAGTCTCAAAGTTTTTTCGGCCGTTCTTCCCATGAATTTGGCTCACGTCCGTAATCAAATGATCTACACTCTTTTGGTTCTGTTGGTAAGGAGCGGTGATCCTCTCCGAGTTATACTTTGGAGAGGATGGAGGGAAATTCGAACCTTGTACACCGGAACTTAAGCTAGCTGGCTGGTGACTATGATTTATGAACAGATCATCCGTAAAGGAAATGTGCGCTGTTGGGGTCGTATTAGATTGATTATGGTGCAAAAGCCTATCCACTACTTCCCCACCCACCCCGCCAACTCCAGAGTGTCCACCATGATTCGGCGAAAAGTTTGGATTTATGTTTGAGCGTGAATTTGGCGACAAAAGGTTAGGGTTTCCTTGATGATATTGGTACACTGGGATTTGGCTCTTTACGCGACCATGCTTCGACGGCGACGTTTGCTGGAGTAGGTGAACACTGATGTCCTGGCTCTCCACGTAATGCGGTGTAGACAAGAACTGACGTACTCTACTCACCACATGCGGATCTAAGAAGAAAAAAACGTGAAAAAACATCCAATGTATAACAACATTCCAAATATCCTCACTCCAAAAGTCCAAATATTCCATTTTTTTCCTCCAAAACAACTCAAGCAAATAAAGGAGCTTCTATAGATTCAAAGAGAACAGGGAATTCTAAAAGAACCATCTACGCTTCGCTTAGACAAGGAACGGATGATGACAGGAGCCCTCCAAATATCACTCGAAATTCACCAAATGGGATTTTCTCGTGAAAAGGGCACCCTCCTTCTAAAACACTACGTCTGATAAGATCTATCTGAAAATGTACCTAACGTATTTAACTGTAAAACTACTGAGAAAGTATCCACTATCTGGTACACTTTCACTCCCAGTCATTCCATATTCCCTTTGCGTTTTTTAAAAGGTTACCAAATCAAGTTAAAAATGTACACACAGCTTTACACTATACGGACTATTCGTCGAAAAAATATCTACACAAAACTATAAACTATTTCCTACTTTCTCAAATTAAATCAAAATAATTACATTCACTCGATCTACTCCAATAAACTGCAACTCTGCTCCTTTCAAGAGAAAGCAATAAACTTCAAACTTTCAACTAGGCTCCTGTCTCTTCTACGTGAGAAACAATGACACGATTTTATGGCTTCTACGACGGAAAAGCTAAAAAACTACTACTTCTAAAATCTAAAATAAAAATTAGAGATACCACAGCTTCAACACTACATTTGGGTTGGGTTACATATTCACATTTGGCCAACTCAACTGGAAACTGGCTAACGGGTTAAAATCCTACTAATCCAACAGAAACTTTCACTTTGAGAACTGAGGTGTAGTGATGGCACTTTCTAAGGTTATCCTAGCCTGTGTTATCAATTCCACCTAATCTCCAAGTTTATATAAAGTATGTCACGTCTCTTCTGAAATAGAACGTTTTCCCTGGGACAAGAATAAAACTATTTATGTTTTTATGTACCCGTTCATTTCCTTTCTTTCCCTAGACACCAAATAAAAAATTAGACGAGAGTAAAAAGAGAAAGTCAGAAGCAGAAAGGAGAAAACAGATCATCAATCATCAAGATCAAGTTCTCTTTTGAGAGTATTTTTTTAGCTTTTTTGTTCGTACCTCGTTTAAATTTGATGTTAACAATGTCTCCACTGAGTCTCAAGCATTTTAACACCTCTTTAGTACTCAGTTTTACAACTTCTCTTTCGTTGATAGCCAATATGATATCGCCTGCTTCCAGCTGAAATATAAAAACAGATTGACACGTTTCAAAATAACTTAAGCTCACTTTCATTTCATTCCCAGCAAAAAAAAAACAAATCAAAATTCTTTTCTTTTTTATCGACTCACTACCAGAAAGAATAAGGATGGTTTAGTATAAAAGTATACACTTTTTCCAAATAAGACACAAAAAGAGAGGGAAAATCGTAAAAACAGATTTTTTCAAGGAAATTTGAAATATCGTCTAATTTTCAGTCCACTTGATTCAAACGGTAAACAGCACAGTCAGATACAATTCTTAGTAACTGATTATGATTATGAGTTGAATTTGGGTCATTTTACAAATGCCATGGGACGTTTCAAGCTCATTTTTTAAAAAAGATTCAAAAATAGCCATAAATTATTTGCTAATTCTATTATCGTAATTTAAATTGACATGCAAGCCTACATTAATACTGGTGTTTTCGCATTCCATAAGAATTTAAAAAATTATAAAGATTTTGAAATTTAAGGCTACGGAATACAGCGTGAAGTGTGATTGCGGTTGCTTTTCATGAATACAATCCACCTCCGCTATAACGAACACTAAAAAAAACGACATGGAAATTGTTCTTAATAAAAACTGTTCGTTATAGGCTACTCACCTTCCATTATAAGGGCAAGTATAACAACATTAAACCGTTATAACTATAGAAACGTTATGGCAGAGGTGGACTGTAATTATTTATAACTTTTGTAACCTAGTTATTATTTTATAGTTTTAAACATCGAAAAAACTACCAATTTTCATGTAATTTGTTTGTATCAACCAGATTGAATTCGGAACAAGGAGTCAGTAAAAAAGGAGAAGGTTCCTCCAAGTTCACATGAAAAGTGGCACCAAACAAAATTGTACACTATGCCTTACCAGTCCGGATCTAGCAGCAGGTGAATCCTTTTCAATACCATAGATCACAGGAGGGAAGTCATAACCCGCACCACCCATTATAGAAAATCCTAGGCCTGATGCTTCACTCCTTCTAAGCACAACACTCCTAATACCTTCCTCCGTCTCTATATCCATGTTGACTTGGCACACTCCAAAAAGTTCAAGGGAAAATCAAAGCTACGGAGAGGTAGGAGGTTGAATCCCTCCAGAAATGAAAAACTTCCAGTTCTCTATTTCTCTACTTTTCGTAATCGTTAGTGCACGTCAAACTTCCAAAAATAAATTTGAAGGGGGGAAAGTATTTACAAATATGGAGTTATTCTAAGGCAATAATAATAACGAAGAGCCACCGGCACAGGATATTTCTAGCTTCCATTTTACCGCCTTGGCTTCACTACTGCTGTTTGTGTAGGCACTACCACTGCTGCTTTCACCAGTTTCACCTCCATCAAAGAAAAAATATATATTGTTTTCTCCGGTGCAGTCAGAACTCAGTCAAAGCACCACCACCGTGCTTGCATTCATCTGGAAAACAAAAACATGCATAAATGAACACCTCCACATTTGATCCTTTTACATAGTTCCATATGCGATACTCATTGCATTCCACACATACTACCAATGCATGTTTCCCCGTTAAAACTAAATTATTAATATTCACGGGGATAGATTTAGCACCGTTTCAGCACTATATTACTCTCCATGCTTTATGCACCCTTTCTCACCATACCACCACCTCATAATTTACTTTCACTTTTTTCCAGGAATTCCCTTCTCATGAAACTTAATTATTTACCGATGGGAATTTCTACAAAAAAGTAAATAAAGAGTAAAAAGCTACTAATACGATTTCAAATACGTAGCTGAATATGTATCTATTTGAAAGGGTTAACATTTTAAACTGAATCAAATATCTAAGTCCCGATTCATGAACGTAAAACATTTTAACCGTCCCTATTGCCCCACGGGTTGATCTAAAACGGTCAATAGCTATATTTATTGTCATAAGGAGCTCAAGAGTTTCGAATGAGTTATCATAATCTATAGGTTATCATTTAGAAAAAATATTCACCCTTGACCTCATGTGAACTGATTTCAGGTCGCCTCTGACATCACATAGCACCCATGAATAAAATTCGAAGCCAATCGGTGACGCGTTCGAGAGTTATCGAATAGACGGGCAGACAGACGGACGGACGTATCAAAATCAATACTTATCCTCACAAGCTTAGCTACGTAATAAAAAATGCCGGAGCAACCTTTCAGCTCGAAAATTTTATCTACGGAATAATGCTTTACTTAATTTGAATGGATCTTTCCCTACACTTCCCAGAAATAATGATATTACCTTATTTCAATAGACTTGATCAAGAGCTTCACAGGATTCACAATCTAAGCCAAGTCACCCAGTCTAAATCAAACAAATTTTTTGTTCCCTACCTACACGCTTTGGCCACTCGCCCACTAGTAGACTACTCCCTTTCATTTTAAATTAAAGAGAAGACATCCAAAATCCAAAATACCCGCCTACACAATTTTTTCGGGGGGATTTCCTGTATCTGGAAAAATACAGCGACAATATTCCAACTCCATTCAATCTTTCATTCTTTAGACGGAAAACGGACAGTTGGGCAAGGCTCAGAGGGCTTGGAGAGTTGGAGGCTGGAGGGAATGTACTACATATATTAGACATGTAAAACGTTTAGAAAGAAAACTTTGTACTTTCACCACAAGACCTTCGTTGAATATTGTATTTTAACCCTACTCCAATCTAAACTCATGAAGGCTTAAACTTGGAGCGTTGGAGTTAGAGTTGGAGCCACCTATTTCTTCTGGATTATCAGGGTTTCGTGCACGGAATACATTAGCCCAGCTTGGTTTCTATGGGAAAGTATAGAACTTAAAGATTTGAAGACTTTTTCAAGATGCTGTTCGGAGAGAATCACTTGTGTAGGTTCTCCCACTTGAACTCAACTAGACTTCCTATAAATTGTTTGTGAAGTACCATTTGGAGGAAAAATCCTTGTCACGATTTAAAAGTGTGTGTGTTTTTGTCCTGTGGAGAAAATCACGTTCTTTCTTTTCCTCCATCTGTTATATACTTTATCCATTCCAACCAAACCAGATTTTTTTTGTCCTCGCCACGCAAATTCAATTCTTGAAGAAAAGCAACAAATGACAAGTAGCCGAGTCTATGAGATATCACGTCTCCAAATGGAATTTCCTTTTCGAGATAATACATAAACAACCTACGTTTCTTTCAGTAGGAGTGATTGTTAACGCCATATATATTCTCAACTTCACTTCCAAATGGAAACACTTTCTCCACTTTTTCTATTCCTTCACACTTTTCTCAAAAAGGAAACAATGGAAAAATAGATGGAAAAAATACTTCCTCCATTTCCCCCAAAGATAAAGGGTCCTTCAAGCGAAGGTTTATCCTAAAATCCTACCCACGTCTAAACGTAACCACAACTTCACATTTTAGAACGAGAAAGTAGACCTATTTTTATAAGTGAATTGGATGATAGAATGTACAGCAGTTTGTCATGATCATCATCATTTCCAGCAGGCTTTAGACTCTTAACTAGGCTGTACAAGCTGCAGACAAGTTCATCTTAAATTTTTAATGGGGTTGGAATCGTTGTAGGTTGGAAGCCTATAGGCTATACCACACTACCACAGAGAATACACCAAACCGCCGTTCAAAATAGATACGGTATGCAAACATCCAGCTGGAAAGTCAACTTGCTGCTTTCTATTTTCTTTGTGGAATGTAGTGACATGATATGATAGAAGTAGGAACGTTACAAGTAAAAATAAACTTTCTGTGTACGTTATCCTCCAAGGAGGAAACAATCATGGAAATGAAATACATTCTCTTTCACTAGACAGTCCAGCGCAAATTTTCACGTACACGCGAAATTACGACAAGTGTACTTCCCGCATAAACTTTATTATGATATCTCTTAGTCCCAAAGCAGAAACATTCCATGCGAAAGATCTCCAGATAAAAGTTTCTGCCTTGACTCTAGCAAAGTTTTTCCGTGTTTTTGCTTTCACCGCAGAATACAATTAGAATGGAGACCACAAACCCAACACGACTTTGTCAGGAATCAAACTTAGGGAACAACATCACGATCGTTGGATGTTGGATCGTTTGTAGTTTGTAGTACATCTCCAGGAAGCTTTTAGGTTAGGCATTTTATTGTAGGGTTGCAATTCTCCAGTTATGATGCCAATATGCAGTATAGTCTAGTCCATTGTAAATAGCTTGAGGCATATTTTTCATGGATCTTTTAAAAAATGATATTTTTTCGGTAATCCAGCTATAATAAAGCCACATTTTGTGGCAGGAGATAATGGGTTCGTTGGTCGTGCGCCAAAAACATTCATTCATTATGTACGCCAAGTGGTTATTCTCTCCTAGAGAATAGAATGTAATGAAACATTTTAAAACTTGAGGCTTCCTCCATAAAAAACTTTTATTCTTTTTCAAGAGCTTAACTCATTTACACTCCACTCAGCTCAACGGAGAATCCAGTGCTGGAAAAAGTTTCAAGCAGCTCAAGCAATGCTTGAGGGAAAAATTAAGTAGGGA
>JAANSQ010000101.1:0-44401 GCA_036850885.1 Lepidocyrtinus dapeste
ATGTATCCCTTTCAAATCTTTATGAAGCTACGTCTCTATCTGCTTTAAAGCATTTATTCAGTATTGATTTAAGTAAACTAATTAAGAAACAAGCCGAATGCGTGAATGTATTTTTAAAATGACTTCAGTAGATGCCAGCACCCGCTTCTCTACTCATGCATTTAGAACTTTAACTTTGGAGGTTTTACTAGGAGCTTACGTTTCCCCTTTTATCTCACGACTTAAACTGGTTCAGCTTTAAACAAAAGTCATCGCTAACAAAGGATGTTCAAACTCTAGATGTCTTTATGTATCAGCATTGGTAAAAATGAGTGTATAGGAAAGGAGTAAACTTTATTTTATTTTCTGATATTTGATTTATGATAACTTTTAAAAATGTAATGTCAAGACTTGGATTAAAGTGTAAGTTGTATAGAACAATAACTGAGATGTACTTAATAAAATTCAAAGGTTCCAAGAAAACAAGTGATGTTTCACGAGCATGTCCTGCACGCCACTCTTCACGTCAAGTTTCTGCTCCTTCAATGCTTTCAGCTCCCAGTCTACGGATAAATTGAAAGAGAACTGGGACAAGATTCGTAGCTCACATTTTAGTCCGATCCATCCAGGACTGTTCATTATACTCCATGGATGATACCTATGCATTTTAAATTTAAAAAAAAATTGAATATTTTCTCCATAAGTTCTCCAAAGAAAAATTAAAACTTCCATACCATTTGTTGACGATATCAGCACAGCTACATAATATCTCTATCCAGAGGTGGAGCACTTGCTCATTTAGCCCCAAACAGATTAGACTTCTTAATTTGATATCCATTTGTACTTTGTCATGAGATCGGTTCACGAGCTCGACGCTCCTGTACAAAAGCTGGAGAAACAAGCATTCAGGTGAGCCAAATTTAAAATGCAGGCCTGAAACTGGAATGAATTTTGACTGTTGTAATTTTTCATACCTCTTCCGGGCTCAGTACTTTTCCATCCTCATCGAGCCTATAGGTCTTGCAAAGGACTAACCTCGAGTAGACTGACTTAAAGTCCCTCTCAATTTCCTTGAGGGCGACCTCTTCAATGAACATGTATGGATGCACAGGTCCAACTAATGTACTTGGTTTCTTCATTCCATACTCGAAGATGCGCTTGAGACAGGGGCAAAGTGATCCTCTAATAAGGTCTGCGATTCCTTCCGTGACAGAGTCGTCTCCAGCAGAGCTATAAAGCTTAGACCTTTCGTCCAGGAGGGTGACACATTTCGCAGGGAACCAGCCCCTAGTAAGGTAAAAGATAAGTTTCGGGGAAGAAGTTCCAGTAGGAGGGTAATTAGACTTGTTCCGAATTTTGAGCTAACCTTAAACCGTTCAGGTCACCAATCCAACAATGCTCATCCTTGCAGTTGATCACTGTAATGATGTCATTCTTTCGGAAGCCCAGCTCATCATCGTCCCTCCGCTCAAAGTCTACTAGAGCTTTCGCCCGTTTGTAACCGTTCATATTATAGCCCTGGGTGAAACGCTCAAAGTCTTTGGAATGAGACTCTCGTGAGAAATCGGGTTCTAGGCTGACCTTCATGAAGTTTTGATCGCTGGTCATGAAATGTCGCCCTATTTGAGTGATGGCGTCGTGCAGCTCGACCATAATTTCTGGAAAAGGAAACAAATGACTCTTTCTTATTCTTTTTGGAATTAAATAAAAAATTTTTTTTTAACTCGACCATTACCAGTTTGTCTGATATTTTTTGTTTTGAGATCTTCAGGTCTTCCAGTAGTCTCCCCGAAGATTGTTTTGAGGACGTTGGCGCTACTCTTGGACTTTTCCAGTTTCCTAAAATCTCGCTTCTTTACTCTCCTACATTTGCTGGAGAACACAGAGCCATCGGACACCACCAAAGAAGAGCATTTCCTCCTTTCCTGCTCCAACTTGTTAGGGTTGATCCCGTCAAACTGGAGGATTTCCAAGGAGTCAAAGTCATCCACTTCAGATGGGAGGTCAGACAAGAAGTTGAAAATCTCAGCAGAGTTGCGTAACGTTAGAAGATCTTTTACTGGAGAGATCCAAAAAAAACATAAGAAAGGCTGGAGATGCTGGAGGACATCTTACTGGTGATTTTTTTTACCTTTGAACTTGATAAGCGCCAACATGGTCTTAAACAGGAAACTACATCCTTCGGCAAAGAACATATCCCAAATGCGCAGTAAAATTTTGACATGGACCACCGAGGCGAAGAAGGTCATAAACCAGGTGAATACGATGAGTCCAAGCTCGATGTCATGTTCCCTAAGAAGCTTATCTACCTCTGGAAAGTACTCAGAGACTAGGTTGGCCAGGACTATACTATCTGTCCGTATCCCAATGAAGTCATTAGTAAAGTAAGAAGCTGGAACAATGTCTTCAATAATCGTGCACATCAGCCAGAAGCAGTCCTCCTCCTCCAATAGAAGAAGGAGGTGAGCCACCACCGTACCGAAACCTTGGCAATAGCCCACATCCGGATACAGCCAAGATATCGCTCGCAGTACCCTCCGAAGTCTAGGAACTCCTGGAGAATCTAACTTGGAGAAGCAGCTATTTCCTGGGAGGATTCTTGTAAGGTCCTTCTCGATATGTTTGGCGTAAGAAAAGTACTCATTCGCCGTAGATTCCTTTACTACCTTCCAGTAAGGAAGTGAAGATAATGAGGCTTTCTTCTCTAGCGCAGGACTAAGTCTGCACCACATTTGAGGACGGAGGGAATGCGGGATTCCTCCATTTTGGATCATTTCCCAAAGTTTCTGGGTCAAAGGAATTTTTTCTGGAATGGATTCCCAAGACAGCTCATGCACTTCCTCTCGACTGTGGGAAAACTCCAAGTAGGCCAACCACTGGAGTCTAGAAAAAGAATTTTAAGTATTAAATATTAATTCGAAAGGGAAAAGCTTAATGCAAATATTACGACTTGCTTAGGGGCCAAAATAAATAGTTAAATGAAATTCTTCCACATGGCGGTAAAAGTAACTTTCTTAATTCAAAATATGCGATTTAATAAATCTTTTTCCGGTGATGAAGAAAACATAAAGACTTGAAATATTAAAGTTTATTATTAGTAAAATATAATTAAAGATATTCGGAAATATCCCGGATGAATATCAATGGTGGAGGAATTGTAGTTTCGTCTCCAGGCTTCAGTTCTCGATCATTCTGGTAACAACACGCAATGGCAACGAATTGCCCAGAGGGTGAAGCATCCAAACTGGCAATCTGATTTGGGAAGCCTTTGAAGGATGTAACCAGCTTGCGATTGTCGGGATTCCATATCTTAACCAGGCCATCCGAACCTCCCATGAGGAACCGGGAGGTCTGGTCAAAGAAACAAACTGCATTGACGGGATGGGCGATCGCCTTGATCTTGTCGACATGTGGCTTAAAGATGAAATCTGTTCTGGAACTGGCGTCTCTAGAGTAAACGCACTCCACCGATGCTTTTCCTTCCGCTGTACCGTACACAAATCTCTGAAATAATAATTGGAGGGACAAGTTGAGAAACGTAGAAATAGAGGAACGGAGGAATGTAAGAAATATATACAATCTTTTACCGTCAAATCAGGAAATATTTGAAGGCATCGGAGATGTAGCGATTCCTTCACCTCTGACATTTTAATTGGCTTGGAGGTGTCGCGAATATCCCAGACACCGATTTGTTTTCCTTTTATTGCAGCGGCCAAAAGATGACCTTTTACGGAAAGATTATAAATTTCCTGGTTCTTTAAAACAATGACTCCATTTTGAATCCCCTGATCTTTCAAACTGGTCGTCATATTCCATATGAATATCTTGCCATCCCGCCCGCCGCTCGCCAACAAATTCAATTCAGGGCTGTGCCCCATGCACGTTACTGTCCCATGATGAGTACCAATAGAAGTAATAACTGGTTCAGTTGATCCAGTAGGGTCTATGTTCTTCATTAAAAACACTTTCTTGTCCAACCCTCCAAAGCAGATGGAGTTGGGGGCCTGAGTAAAATTAGAACCAATATGATTTTACAAAAGGATTGCTCATGAACAAAGGTCTTTCTTTTTAATGATAAAGGTAAGTCGATGGTTTGCACTTACCACGGGGACCAAAGCCAAGATAGGCTTTGCATCTTCACAATACTTCTCTCTGATCAAGACTATGTTCTTCTTGAAGTCGTAAATGTAAACTTCACCACTCCAAGTTGTCACTGCAAGCAATCTTTCGTCATCTGTGTTATTCCCTTCTATGGGAAGGAATTTCACGACGGAAATACGCTCAATAGGTGGAAACGATAACATGGTCTCTTTGTCCGAACGAACATAACGAGATTGGTTCATTTTACAAAATTATTTTTAGTCAGCCCACAACAAAAAAACAGAAAAATTTACAATCTATTGACACTTTGACACTTAATAGTTAATTTCGAAGTCTGCTTTCACACTTTAAAGTTAATTTATCAATGCCGAGTAATTAAGAATTTCAGCGTTTAATAATTATTCAGTAATATAATCAACTTTGACAAGGAAAAGAAATGCATGAAAACAAAGCAAGCAAACAGTCAACTTTTCTCAAGCAAAGGATCGCCCGCGCATATTTTTGACAACAAAATATTAGTTTGGGGCATATTGAGATAATGTTGTGCACAGAATAAGCACTACATCTTTAATTACATTCTCATTATCATTAAATGCATAAAGTATGCATTTATTTAAATCACTTCAACAGCGTGACAAAGTCGATGGTAATCTTTAGCTTCGTAGTGTATTTACCTAGCAGACTGGTCCTCAGTGAAGGGAATGCCCAACAACTTCTTTGAACTTTGCTCCGGACCGTCCTCTTCTTCTTGTATAAATCCAAGTTCATCGAAACCAGAGTCATCATCAGGAACCTCTGTAGGCCACATGCTAGGCGTCACTGCACTAAATGGCACTCCAGGTTTCGGTCCAAGCACCTGGCACAAGCCAGACTTGTCAGTGGAACAGATAAGAGCATCTTGGTCAGGCTCATCACACGCAGACTCCACTAACGCCAATTTCTACAAAGCAGTCCAACGTAATTTATATTTCATCATTAATAAATTTTTTAAAATAAAATCTAGAAGGACATTGCCATTAGATGGCCCAACAGTTAATACCATAATGACCACATTAATCTTGCACTCCTTCTTAAAAGGTTTAATCTGTATTTTGATAAAATCCTGTCCATCTATTTGAGTTGGTGTATGTCTTCTCGAGGATAAAAGTAGGTGCTGTTGAGTATATTGCTTTCCTCCAATTCCTCCCCCGTAAACTTTCCTAAGGAGTGCGTATGCAGCATATGTTTTCAAACTGCACACTTCTGAAAGCTCACTACATAAATCTGACATTTCTTGGCATTTCCTATACTTTACTAAAAAAAATTATTGATCCTAATCCCAAGATATTTACTTTAGTCTTAAAATTGATTGAATTTCAGTTTGATATGATATCTATGAAACTAATACATACGCGACCACAAAATATGGCATCTGTTCCTACTGTTCTTAATTCTGAATTGGCTTCATAAAGATATGGATGGGATATGAACTGGGGACTGGAGTTACTGAATATTTTAATGAGTTAAATATATTCATATGCTGTGACTAGCGGGATTACATTTATTCACCTGGGGCATCTAACATCTGGCAATAAAGGTGTTCTGTTCTAATTCTGTTGGCATCATTTATGCATTCTAAATATCTCACGCCAGTTTCCCCCTCTACATTTTAGCTGAATAATTTGGGTATGAAACATTTCTATGAGAAAATGCATAAATTCTTAAATTGACCTTAACACTGTTATTGTGTGTTTGAACGAATTAAAAATTTTGACAAAGTATGAAAACTTACGTGAACAGTATTCATTCCCACGTAGCCCTTCTTGTCATTGGCATTTGCCTGGAAGAGCGATTTAGCAAAGTCCATTTTTTGGATACTTTTGCTGTAAAGCTCCAACTTTTCTAGAAAATTGTTCACGACAAATTGTACATTCGTTTAAAATTCTGGAATGTTTGAAGAAAATAAATCGACTGATTTTGAATATGATTTCGAGTTGTGTTGACTAGCTCTAAATTAATGTGGCCTTGAGGCTTCTTTTTTGAACGGATGGACTGGAATTCATGACATGATTAAGTTGCTTTTCTGCTTTCTGTGGTTAACATCCTGGAAATTCACTGTAGACCTTTAGCAAGCCAGAGCATGTTTACCGCAAGAATAAATAATAACCGCAATCATAAATTAAACAATATATCTAGATCCAATCAAACTATAAAGTAAACTAACACAACACTACTGATTGACGGAGGAAGCTTTTGGAGTAAAGATGAGTATTTTTTTCTCCAGCGTGAGTTAAAATATTTATGTGGTGATCTATTCCCAACTAAAGATTTAATAAATGATGACAGATGTTTTGTAAATCTTTAACCTTTCACTGGAGAAATGATGTCCAGCCAGCTGAAGGCTTAAGTAATATTGCGTACATTTCCAGCAGTTTATAATATTTTGTGGAATGGATTGGATACAATGTGGGAGGTGGTATATTAGGGTGGTACATAGTATTTTTTTATGGATGGAATGCATTTTCCTAGTTGAGCTTTGCCTAACTTCCTAGCTGCTTTCTTCATTCCCTCTTAGCCTTTTTCAGACAGCTTGTTGAGCAGGGAATTGCTTTCTACGTTCCATAATATTTGTCCACATGGAGAAAACAAAGTGTTTTTGTTACGCAGTAAGATATAGCCAATTGGAAAGTGTATGACGTCAAAGGTCTTTGCGAAATGTCGCTGCTGGAGTTTGAGTGCACTGTACCGTGTACTCTAGGATTCCTGGATTAATTCCAGAAGTTTCATAATGCCCCGAACGCTGCCAAGCTTTTGTCTCTGCGCCTAAAGTACAGGATATGACTTGACTTAATATTTTATAGACTTAATAGGATGTTCAAAGAGGACACCCTTTGTATACTTCTCAAAAATTGGTGGAGGTATACTCCAGAAGATGAGCTTTATTATAGACTGGAGAAAAATCCCTACTGGCCTTTTACAATGGTGGAGCAAGGATATTACTACGTGATTGTGCAAAGCGATAGGTAATAAACAAGACCTTTTGTAATATCTTAGCTTAATTGGAGGCATTGGAACTTTAAGATAGGCTCCATATAATAGGGCAGCGTATGGATTGTATGGGATGATGGTGACACTGATCTCGTATATTTGCTGTACAGCCATGCAAGGTTTTTTTGCCATTCCGCAGACCTTCTTTTTCTTATCGGTTCTGGGCTGTATATGGGCTTTGAGAGGTCGAATTGGCTGGAGGGAATTGATTATTTCCAGAGTATGAGTAATCATAATTAATCAGTAATAAGTCAAAGTTCATTGTAATTATATTATTAAATTACTCCAGAGAGGGAAAGGAAGCTACATGCTTAGGGTGCTAGCCAACCGGGAGAAAATCATCCAGCACGAGTTGCGCAATGTTTACATACGCTTGACAAACAAAGAGGACGCTTCTGGAACTCCATACTACTGGCTGAACCTTAGTGGATATGAGTTGGATGACTATAGAATCACTCGCATGACCAAAGCAGAGTCCGCTCTAAGGGTGATGGGTATGCAACTGGCTTACAGACTTGGAGTAAACTTTTTTGACTGGAAGGACGAATCAGTACGTAGACCAATTAGAAAGATTTCTATTGAGCTACGGGAATTTGTAATTTCTGCATATTCTTTACAGGAAGATCATTTCGTATTCCATTACAAAACCTACACAAGACTCTCATTCCATATGCCTCATGACGCCAGGGTCAGCACGGACGGGACTTTTAAAAGTGACGAGGAATCGCATAGCGGCGATGACGATACTTCGGCAGTCTACAAGTCCGAAGGTCTCCTGGCCCCCGGAGGTAAAAGTGCTAAAGGTTCGTTACTCTCCGTACCAACGGGAAGGAAAAGAACTGAACGAACTGAGGTAGATGAGCCCCCAGCGAAAAAGGCTAAAGGAAGATGATACCTCCTAGGATGATGATGATAAAGAAAGTGGACAGCCGCCATTGAGTTATTTAGACTGTGCACAATCTCTTCCGAATAAACTTATGAAATAGTGACACCTCATCACCTCCCAAACGTCTTATTTTTCATTTGTCACATTCTGGGTCTGGCTAGGTTTTCTAACACATGCAACACGTGACATTTCCCAGTACTAATAGTAATCAAGAGTACATCAAACATATATCCTCCACCGGGTAAAATTCACTTATACACCTCCTCCAATAAAAAAATTGGTCTGGCAAGAGTGCCTTCCAAACTTCTGCTTTCCATTTTTTGCATTTTTATTTTTAGCCGGGTGTATGTATTCTTCCTGGGAGGAAGTGTTCACAAAACATGTTGATTTACTGAAACGTATTCGGATTGTCTAGAAAGTTATAAGGAACAATTTGTTCTTTGCAAATGTAACGATACTCTATAATATGGACTTCCGCTCCGCTTCGCTTTACAAAATTTACGTCTTTACTACTGATTGCGTGCACATGTTCAACATGTTCCTCCAAATTATATGACACTAGGCACTAGCTGTTACTGACTCTCAGTTTGAGACTGCATTGCAGTATAAACTTTTTTTTTTCAACGGAGGCAGTTTCATCTAGGGCTATGCATTTTGCAATATCAGTAAAGTGCACTTTAATGAAAACAAATTGAAATCCTACATCCTCCATAAGATGCAGAGTCTAAGAACAGTTTCTTACATGCATTATAATATTTCAATGCATCCGTTATTCTTATAAACTCCTTAAGAGTCGGATTGAAGGTGGAAGTGTAATCGCTTGTAATCACGAAACGTAGCTATTCCCAATTTTTACTGTGGCTAGGCCAAGGACGCGAAAAACAACTCGAAAGTCGAAGGAGGTGGACACAAGACAAGACAGACCAGACCATAAACGAGCTATGAAGTATAATGGACTATGGACCCAGTGAATTAATTTGTACGCAGAGTGTTCTTTTGGACCTTGCTCAAGGTGAAAAAGTGATCAATGTGATAATTTAATTAAAATTATAAAAAAATACTGAAAAAATAATATTTTTAGCTGAGTTCAGTTAGTGTTTGCAATTGTGAATGTGATTAAACCTTAAGCTGAGCTTGTGCTGGGAATAGGGGATTTAGACGTGCTCTGAGTGGATTTTCAAGGTTAGATTTGTTTTGTATTAATCATTCCTAAAAAAATGACGCTGGGAAGGGGATAGTGTAGCAAGATAGCTAGATCAAGATGACAAACTTCATATCTCATTAGCATAATCCATAATATGTTGAATGTTGTATATTGTTCCAGGTAGTAACAATGGCTGAGGATGATGTGGACAGAGCAGCGAGGAAAGCGGAGCTTAAGAAAGCTACGAAGGATTTGCTAATTAGGATTTTTATTTTGTTTTTGCTGAGTGCCGCGGGTGGCTTCATCTTCAGAGTGAGACTTTTAATCTTTAGGACCTTTGACCTTTACAGATAAGTTTGATGTTTTCCTTTATATAGTGGGCGGAGGGAACTAAGGAGCTGGAATATAAATGTGGAGTGAAGAAAGTCCGTCGGGATTTTGTAGACAGCTTATGGCAGTCCTCCCGCTTCATGAATGAAGATGATTGGAAATCAGTGGCGCGTAGGAAGCTACTAAAGTTTGAAGATGAGCTACACTCCGCTTTCGATGAAGGGATGGATGCAGATCACGCTACGAAGACGTGGAACTTTATGAATGCCGTGTTTTATTCCATGACCATCATGACGACCATCGGTTATGGTCACATTTCTCCGATTACTTTCACTGGGAAGTTGTTCACTATGCTTTATGCGCTCATAGGCATCCCCATTTTTAGCATTGTGATGGGTGACGCTGGCAAACTGTTGACTCTCGCTTTGAAGCTGTATCTGACCAGGAGTCCAGAGACTAGGAAGGATTATAGCGTAGACCAGGAATTCAATTTGCCCCTGAAGACGGGACTTATCATACTATGTGCTTATTCTCTAGTAGGGACTGTAGTGTTTGCTTTTCTGGAGTCTGAGTGGGGACTATTTAGCTCATTTTATTTTGTCTTCATCACCACCTCCACTGTAGGCTTTGGTGATTATTTCCCCAGCGTAAGTTCATCCATTCAAACTCAGAATCAGATAAACTGGAAGTGAGTTAAATACTATAAACCTTTACTAATTCATTACTAGAATCCAGTGGTAGCAGTGATGTCTTCCGTGTACTTCCTGTTTGGCCTAGCACTCTGCTCCATGGTATTGGGTCTAATTCAGGTAAAACCAGCATTTTTGGGGCTACTTGCGAAACATGTATTCATGAACTTTTTAAAATGGTTTGATTGATTTGATAGGAAACAATGGATGCTCCAGTTAGCAGCCTCACAAAGAAAGTGGCCTTTGTACTGGGAATGGCTCCAGTACCTTCAGGTAACAGTTCAGATGGAGAAGGTCAAAAGGAGGGTGATCACGCGAAAGAAGATTAACTTTTGTGGAGCTCTTTATTAGGTCAATGAATGTATCATTAAAATTCATTCACTCAAACCATAATTAAAGACATTTACAACCAGTGCCATTATAACTCATGAATAATCGTAATAATAAAATAAATCATAATTAAGCTAAAGCTAGCATCTAAAAGATTCATGTAAACATATTTCAATTAAACGCATTCTGTAAAAATTGACTAGGGAAAATAATCCTAAAATTACACGGATAAGGACAAACTAGAGGAAAATGGAGTAAGATCAAGCAGGGAAGCAGGGTTAACACAGTGCCCAGCTAACAGAACGAGGCCCTACCTTTATTCGTGTAGTAAGAAAGAATTACTTGACTTTTTACGTTACAATAATTATACTTAAACTTAGCACAGATTCACTAAATAAAAATGAACTTAATTAGTTTATAATGAAAAAATTAGCATAATTATTGCTTGTTCTCCGGATGAACTTTATTAATTGCTCCGTGCCTGGAATCTGAAAGTCGCCTGTTGTGCGTGTGCATCTCCTTATCCATTTCTTTGTCGATGTCTTCCCTTCGGAACTTTTCTCGCTGGTTTGCTTCTTTCTCCAGTTCGTGTAACTGTTCGTATCGGTCGTTGTCCTTGCTTTTGATGATTTGCCTAATGACCTCATCACGAGTATGTAGCCACTGGGGTAAATACTGACCTAAACCTTTTCTCTTACTTTCCAACATTTCCAAGCCGAGTGCACCGTATAGCTGTATTTTCCTTCGAAGTTGTTCCGCATGGTCTTGTGCTGAAGTAAATATGGGGTTGTTTGGAGGATATCCTTGTTCCTGGACGAAGACTGCGGAAGGAATGAAATGACTGAAGTAATGTGCAATTATATATGGAGTCAATAATATTTTGCAGATTTTATTTTACTGCGTAGGCTCTCGTTGGCTACTTCCATTCCGAGATGGAGCATATCGTAGAATATGGGTATCGGGAGGGTTTGAGCCTGGTAAGTTTGTATTTCGATGAGGTAGTCCAAATGGGCTTCATCTAAGGCGACGGAAGACATGTCATCGTATTTCTCTTGAATGCTGTCTAGAAAGAGCATTGAAATATTATGTCATAGGATAAAGTTATTTATGGGGAAATGTGAGATTGTGATTTAAGTACTGTGTCGCCCTCGTTCAACGAAGCCTTCTAGTGCGTCCCGTTTGGGTGGTACCCTGAAATTAATATTGTTTGATGGAGCTTAGAATTTAAGTGCTTTTTGAATGAATGGATTAAAATTAAATCTGAGTATTTTCGGACTTGCTAATGTCTAAGCCTTTGACACAATCATCGGTATTCCAACATCCTCTGTAGCGCCCACGCATATTTACTGGAATGAAGGTCCTCAGCATTGGACTGAAGTACTTGACGACAGTACCGTCTGGATCCCAACGGCTGTGGTTACCATAAAGTCTCCCGTAGTCTTCGTTGATTGGACAAGGGATGCCCTCTTTCTTTAGCGTTTCCAACATTTCTGAAAATGGAAATTTGGGCTGTTGGGCTTGAAGTGATTTCCTAACTTTCCTCATGACTTCTCCCCGATGGATGTCGATGAGTTGGGTGAGTTTCAAATCGATGAGTTTATCTGCTTCTGTGTCATCTGGTAGGTGGTCTTCAAAGAGTAGCATGATATCATCTACGAAATGGGTCTCGGGCTCTTTTTCATGTGTTTCAGGCTCTTTTCCATCGGTTTCAGGTTCTTTTCCATCGGTTTCAGGTTCTTTAAGGCCTTCAGGTTGTTCACCTACTCCATCCTCCACTTTTTCAGCATCACCTCCTTCCTCTTCAGCCTTACTTTCCGGAAATAAGTCCTCTGGCTTCCGCAGAAATACCACTTTTGACGCGATGGGACCTGGAGTTCTATTCTTCTTTGTTTTGCGTTTGCTCAAAACTACAGTCTTTATTTCCTGTGGAGGGATGAGCTGACTCACGTCAAAATGCTCGGAGCCTTCTTCCTGAATCGCGGAGAGATTGATCCCGTCTGTTGTCATTTTAGAACCCTGGGTCGTGCTTTTCGGACCCCCTGAACTCCTCGAGCCAGAGCTGGGTTTTTCACTATCCACGGTGGATCTTTTGAAACCGCTCGCACCACTGATAGAGTCATCCTTCGTGTAATTTTTACCTCCCGGAATTTTATCATTTTTCTTAGACATCATGAATTAAATAGATTCAGAGAGAATAGCTTCACTAAGAAAATATTTATGAAACTTCCAAAATATTACTTGAAAAGTAGGACGATTACAAGCGCTGTTTATCACCGGAAATGATAACTGAATAGTGTGAATTTAAAAATTTAAAATCTTCAATCTTTTGTGTTTCCACATCAGCGTTTATTTTACTGAAATTATTTTATAAATGGATTATCTCAAAACAAAAGTCATTCCAAAGCACAGTAAAATATTTAGAATTAAAAAATTCCTTCCGGGATCGTGATGAATGGCTTGGTTGCAGAGATTTCCCTCACAATAACATGAAGTTCCCTCCGGACCCTTATAACAGTCAAGTTTCATCGAGGAAGTTTTTGTGACACAACCTTTCATCGTAACACCATTCTCAATAGTCTTCCTGCATAAATACGGTGGGCTAAAAGGTTAAAGGGCAATGTGAAATTGGTCTTTAAGCAAATTACTTTAGATAATAAAAAATCACGATTCACTATCGTAATGAAAAATAGTTATTTGCAATCGCTTTGAATTTTTTGGATTCATATAAAGCATCTAAAGTAATTTGCCCAAAGACTTTGGTATCGCTGTCTCGCAGTTCTCTTGTTTATCCTTCGAGCATTTCGTGTCAACTGTGCCGGGCCCACAGGAATAGCATTTCTCTGAGGAAGATCAAAGGAACAAATATATAGTTTGAGGAAATGTTATTTCTATTTTGAAATTAGTTGTCGTACTAGTTCCTTCCACGGTGGCAAAGCTTCCAGCCATCAGTACACTAATCAGGATAAGGTCCACTAATAATACTTCGGTTTGTAACCAGCTGCATCTGGTGAAATACATTTTTTCTCTACTTGAGATCCATAAAAACCTCCCGCTTCTGAATGCTCTGTAGTCGCTCAACATTTTTTAACCGAAATGAGGTAAACAACCTAGATGTATGAATTTCTGAATTTTGATGACATTTTATGCAGTTATGGCAAAATTAAAATGTGCGAGTCAATATCTGTAAATACATATTTTAAGTTGTTGTTTCCTTTTATTGCGGTGTAAATAAAAAAATTCAGTTTAGTTGAATTGGTAATTGAGAATAAGGTAAACAAATTCTATTTTAGGTTTCCTGTAAATAAACAGTTAGACTTCATTAATCACCGGAATTAGAAAACATTAATATTAATAATATATAATCAAACAATAAAAATCATAAGTACCTGCTGTGGAATGAATCCTGTAAAAGTGCTTGTTTTTCTCCCCTTTCGTGGTGAATTCTTTACTACAGGTTTTGCATGTAGATGGCTTTTCCCTGATGTGGATCAATATGTGCCTGAATAAATCCTGCTTCACAGAATATGCCTTTTCACAGAAAATACAGCGGTGTACCGCCTCCTTCTTATGGACTCCATTGTCATGACGCTTTAAATCTGACCTAGTTTTGAACTTCCAATTGCAAGAACCACAGTGGTAAGGCCTCGAATCGCTATGGACTTGCATTGAATGCCTGGCCAATTTGGACTTTTCATTAAACGTTTTGTTGCATTGAGAGCAGGAAAACGGTTTAAGCATCATATGGACAGCATTCTCATGTCTACGGAGGTTTCCAGGCTGACTGAATGATTTCGAACAGTGTCTGCACTTGTAGGGTCTCTCGCCGGTATGCTTATTCATGTGTTTTTCTAAGTCGTACCAAAACCGGAATCGTTTTTGACACAGCTCACACTTCAAGTTCTTGCTAGAGTCACCCAAATGTATTAGTTTGTGCTTCTCTAAATCACTCTTTTCTCTACAAGTTTTGGAGCACTTATCACAATTATGCAAGCTTCGAGTTTCTACGTGAATGTTGAGATGGCGAGTTAAATGGCTTTTGTCCGTGAATAGTTTGCTGCACTTGTTACACTTGTATCTAATTCCCTCATGGACAGAAGATTGGTGTCTTTGGAGTGTATACTTGTTCACAAATTCCGCTCTACATGGTTTACACTGGTACATAGGTGGATTTGAATTTTGTCTTCCAGCCATACTGCCTCAGTGAAGGATGTCTTTGCTCAAAATTTTTAAAAAATTCTGTAACACGTAGTTTATTGTTTAAGTTCAAGTATCTAACGACTAAACTCCTTCTCAACAATTCCAATACTGAAAGAACAACTGGCTGTTTATGTTAGTGCCTTCTGCTTGTTGGTGTTGAATGAAGCCTTTCTACTTTTCTACCCTTCTATTTACGGAAAATAAGTTAGGGTTGAAAAATTTAATCCTATTTAATCTGTCCTTATACTCTGTAAAAGAGGAACGAACATTTTTCACATTTTCTTTAGGGGGGTTGGTTATGGCAGAAAATCTCAGCTGAATCTTTTCACGACAGAGTACTGCTTTAAGCTCTTGATGGACTAAGCCACTTGAACTCGTAGCAGTTTCTTAGAGGAATTCTCTACAATTTCATTGTAGATTGAGCCAAAGTATATGCTATTAAATTTTTCGATTTATCCCCATGAAGGAATGTTACATGTGACCCGGCAAATCCTCAAGTCAGGTGCCCAGTCACTTTTCAGGTTGAGTGGTGAAGCACCAATGCCCTGGTTAAGGGACACACAGCTTGAAATCGTTCAACCAAAACAAAGCCGTTAAATACATAAATTTTTTTAACTATGAACCATTTATGGCATCGTCCTCCGAAGGATCTCCTACACATGAAAAGAACAGCAACAAATTCAACTAATATTTAAAAATTGTATTTATTCCATTTCATACGTCAGCAATTTTTTTTGAGAGCTTCAAAAGCGAATATTTAGTCAAGCGATGCTTACAATTAATGTAATTCTAATTACTAATCTATAAATACAATCATAATTAAACACTATAATTATTCATTAAAACGTAGATGATTAGAAAGTCTACAGGTAAAAAATATTTCTCCTTAAGATCAGCCTGAAAAGACCTTGAATTGATTTTTGTTGTCCTCTGCAACGACTACTCCCGATTCACCACTCCAAATATTCAAAATCAAAACTATTCTAATTCATAAACTTATGAATAATTCACTCTTAGTATTTATATTGTTTTTTTTTAAGATTTCGCTTCAATCTTAAGCTGCCCAATTACACTTATCATTGTAGCCTTAAAATATTTTATTGCTGCACATGTAGCTACTTTTAATGTTAACTAGATGATCGGTGAGCTGCACTGGAGCTAAAAATAGTTAAATTGAGTGATTGTTTATGCTTCCTCTTAAACTTCTTATCTTTGGCAATATATCTCAATACTTTTTTGAACGAATGAGCAAAGCAATCTAAAATTTATGCGTGATTGGAGGTTGAAGTTGGTTTAGCTAAACCGGAAGTCGAAAGTCCATGATACACTAATACTAAATATTTTTGTTGAAGCTGAGCAGCTGCGTTAAAGTGTCTGCCTGTGGTGGGTTGGTTTTAGGATGGCACCCAGAGAGTTTTAGATTGTTCCTGCTCCACCATAAGTTTCACTTGGGTGGCCAAGTAGGAAATGTTGGTACCACCGGGAACATAAGCTGAAAATTTCAATGATGATGTTATATTTTTGGGATTTCCATTTATTATTTGGAGGATTTAAATTTGATTAGTACCGGTTATCAGGTGCTTGTACTCGCTCTCGACCTTCTGTGCGTGCTCGTATAGTTCCTTGCTTGCTTTTGGAGTGATCTTGTCACAGCGTAGGTCCTTAATCTCACGGATTTGTTTGGCGCTCTTGAATTTCACGAGGAGGACGATGGGATACATTTGTGCTCGTTGGAGACGCTCTACTCCTCCAGTGCTAACGTCAATAATGCAGAATAGTTTCTGGAAAATCAAATAATCACTTAATTCCTCCGGGAAAGAAACCAGAAATGAGTAAATCTTTTGGAGTGCTTTGGTACCTTCACACTAATTTCCTTGATGGCTGCCATGGTGACGCATTCATAGTGCGACCCTTTACGCTTATAGTCTACAAAGATATTTTCCGCCAGTCCTTTCTCCAGCATGGGACCAGAGCAATGCATAACCTCCAATGAGACGCGACCAAACTGATGGGGGAAATCGAGCACGAGTCTCTCCGCGATCACGTCGCTTAGAGCGCCCACGATTATTACAGGTCGCAGGAAGCACATATCTGGCCAAATCATAAAACAATAAAAAAATGTTCACTATCTCAACGGAAAAAAGCGCAAAAGAATAAGGAGGAAGTAGGAGGAGGGTGCATACAATCTAGACGCTCCACCCGCTGATAACTACAGATTGGATTAGAGGCAGCTTCTTCCTTAATCTGGAGACCTCCGAGTTGTGAAGAAAGGTCACTGTATGAATTTATGGAGAAGTCGGAGAAGCTAGCTAATTCTCTGGAGGAACTACGGTGATGGGATTTTCTCCGGAAAAAGCTACGTCTAGTAACCGTTGAGCTCCTACGGTCACCGTCCAGGTCACCCAGACTGCGTTTGAACATGAGGTCTTCTTCGACCCTGTAAAGAAGATAAATTATGAGCACGATTTTATTAACTTATCCGCCTTCCTAAATAACACAATATTACGTAATGTGTAATTATAGGACTTACTTGAATTTGGAGGGAATAACGCCCCATACTTGTTGCCTCCCTTCTGCATCTACTTTCCAGGCCCTCCACCGACCAGGTTTTCCATTGTACATGGTATTGTCCACATAAAGAATCTCGTCTTTATGGAAGGTGAGCTGTTGGGGATCTAGGCTGTTGGTTTGGGTGTCACTGGACACAGGTGGGTGGTCGAACAGTGCACGTATGTAGAATCCATCTCCAGGCTTATCCTTAATCTCATTATATCTCTGTAAATTGTACTGTACAAGGACGCCAACTTTGTCCAGCGGCTTAGCCAACTCAAAAGCAGCTTCTTCCGCAGTCGCATGTCTCAAGTCAGTCCCATTATACTCCAAAATTTGGTCTCCCGTTCTAAGTCCAGCTCTATCAGCTATAGAATCTGGCTGGACACTATGTACGTATATACCCACCACATTCCCTCCAACTAGACATACTCCTAGATTTGAAGAGTTCTTTTGAAGCTGAAGGGTCAAGAATCTAGTTTTTTCTTGGAGAAGCATTTTCCCTTCGGAGTTATCCGCCGTGATGCTAGCACCTCCACTTGAACGAGTGGATCTTAATGTGGATTGCTCGGAGGGAGGGTCCCGGTCACCACGATCCCTATCCCGATCTTTGCTCTGAGCGATGGAGAACGCTTGCTGAATTTGTTGCTGATTGGATAGTGAAAGGATACCCTGACCTTGCGCCTGGAGTTGATTGGCTTTGCTCTTGGTTAAGCTACTATTCGCACTGGAAGGCTGACCATTCCCTCCTGAAGAGCTTGGTTGATGCTGGTTTTGGAAACTGGAGTTCTTCTTTGTATTTCGCACTAGCGTACTTTGGGGTGAGTTGCAAGGAGTAGGGGACCCTGACCGTGATCCTGATCTGGATTCATTATCTGACATGGAGGAATTTATTTCGTCATGTTCAGCTGAGGAGGAAGACTCTCCGTCAGAATGGGAGTTGGAGTCATCTGAGCTCGAACCATTCTCGACTGGAGAAATTATAAAAAATTATAAGAAACAAGGAAATTTTCCAAGCGCTGGAGGATAAAGTTTAATTGAACTTACAAGACTCTTCTGGATACTTTTCTGGAGAATACTGGATAAGCATGGTTATCGAGTCACCACACTGCCTTAGCACATGCGCTGCTAGGTCGTAGGTCGCTGAGCGCATGTTTATCCCACATACTTCCAGTAACTGATCTCCAATCTGTAGTCCAACTTGCGACGCTAAGCTGTTCTCTGACACGGAGGAAACAAAGACTCCTCCTCCATTCGCTTTACACGAAATTTGTATACCCAAAGGCTCCGTTGACTTATCATACTTGTCTATTCGGATTCGTCTGACTTCCCCCGGGGCAGGTTTCCTGGGCCACGTGCGGAAGTCCGACGCACCTGAGTGACCACCAGCGCCGGGATCAAGAACCTGAAAATTTGTAAGGCACGCCCTTTTCAGTTATTACGTTACGGGGTCAGGCTCAGGTCTATTTACTTATTTACCCTGATACGTCTGGGGTTACCACCCTTATCATTTCCCAAAAAAATGCAGCGATTCACACAAATTTCATTTATCACCAAGGATATCGTTTAAGACATGACAAGCTTTCAGTAGATTAAAATCAGGTCAAATGTCATACCTCAATATGATATGTAGGCATGGGGCTACTCCTCAGGTCAAATTTCTCCGTGGAGCTGCGACTCGTCACGCTCTGATTCGATGGGATTCTAATGCGCTGCGCCTCCCTCTTCCTAGGGAAGGTACCAGAAGGCTCAATAGGAAAGCTGGGGTGAAGCAAGACATCATCCGAATTGCGATAAGTATTTATCTTGTGACTGGTTGAGAGGGAATTTGAAGAGGATTCATTCCCTCCAACGTGAGGATGACTGTGTTGGTACGAGGTGGGCTCGAAGGTAAAACTATTGTCTGACTTGGGTATAGAAAGGGGCAACGTTCCAGAATTATTTCCAGGAAGAACGTTCCCTATCAGGTTGTGATGATGACTGGGGTACCGATAGCGACTGGGAAACCTATCCAGCGTACTTGTGACTGTCACTGGAGACGGTCCAGAATGACTTAAAACTGTAAATAAAATTATCCAAGTCAAATTCCTGGTATCAGTAATACACTTCCGGTTTACCGAAGATTTCTTACCGTTTGAACTCGGACTGGTTCTAGGAACGTTAGGGATGGCGAGGGAAGGTGGGGTAACGACCTTGTCCAGGTGGTCACTCTCGCTACTATTATTTTGATGTTTGACCATACGCTTAACGTAATAATCCAGGATCTCCATGTTCCCAGACTTTACACTCAAGTCGATACTAGAAGCGTCGGACATTGTTAAAGTGGGAACGACACTGTTTCTTTCCGGCATCTTGCCAATTTTTGAACTAGGCGTGGGATCAAACACTCCGAAGGAGTAGCGATGATGTGGTGGCATCTGCACTCCACCTACAGCTGAAGGATGTGGGAGACCATGACTATCCAAAGCTAATCCAGCGGAAGCTAAGGAAGATATTCCAGCCCTTCCAGGACCAGCAAGCGTGAGACTTTTACTGTTAATACTAATCCCCGAAGAGCCCATCCCTCCAAGGGATTGACCACTAGCACCAGAGATTGCAATAGCTCCTACACTCTTCGCCGGGAGTGGTCCACTTAGGTCCCATAGCATGTTGGAGATTGGAGCACGTTCCTTGCTTCCGCAGGGACGGCGGACACAGACACTGTTTGACATCAAGGCGCTGCTGGTATTGTGTGGGATGTACTGTCCGTAAAATGACATTTCGCGACCATGGCGACCCACAGTAGTATCCGCACTGAAAGAACTTGATCCTGCTCCTGAAGAAGAGACGCCTCCCGGGACACCACTCTGTTGCTGTTGCACAGGTTCATGGGGACCTTGTGGGAGGGTATATGAACAAGACGAGTTTCTTGGAAGCATCATCCTCGGCCAAGTGCCATTCTTACTAAGACTCTCCTCAGTCGCAGAGTTCCTCTGAGCGGAAGAGCGCTTCTTACGGCTCTTCCTACTAATATGATTTCCTCCCCCACCTCCTCCTCCAGTATTCGAAGAAGAACCTGCTGCTCCAGATGCTATAGCCGAGTCCAATGTAGCCAAAGTAGCTTCCTCCGGTGATGAATATTTTTTTCCAGGGAGACGCACACGGAAGATATCTCTTAGACCACCTCCCGAAGAGAAACCAGACTTTCCTCCAGAACCACTTTCACCACGATTCCGAGATATAGTATTCTGTCCCGTAGCCGTTGGATCGGACTTGTCTGAGCGTAAGGAAGAATTCGAAGCACAAAACGGCTTGGAGGAATTCTTACCCACGTTGGTACCCATAGCTTTGCTACTGGATGACGTTGGATTAGCAGCGTTCGTATTGATAGGGCTAGAAAGATGACCCGCGCTTCGGCTCAAGGTCAGCACCACTGGGTCAATATCTTCTGAAAGGGCTAGCAGCGCGTCTTGAACATTATCAATTTGAGTGTCATTTATCTAAAACATTAAATTGACCGGAATAATTAATTTTCAATTAAACAGACCGGAAGTTAAGTACTTTTTAGACTTTTGAACCTACAAAGAGCACACGATCACCAACATTCAAGTTCATTTCTTTCGCTGCCGGCGATCCAGGTACAATACTGGAGATGTATACTCCAGGCTCAAAGACTAACCCGTGGTCCGCACCCCTGGCATTTGGAAGCTTGATACTGTAATGACCCGAGTGCATATCTGAATCGATTGCGGAATCTCTACTTTCTGAAAAGCTGGAGTTACTGAGGTACTGGAATCTCATGGAGCGGTTTTCCTTCTCAATTTCAATCTTATCCCGTAGCTCTTTTAGCTGCTTGGAGGCCAAGTTCTTCTGCTTCCTAATGTCTTCAGATTCACTGAGAGCCTCCGCCAAGTCTGAAACTGCTCTGTCCCTTTCCTTCCTGAGGCGATCGCAAAGCGTACGGAGACTTTCCCTTTCCCGGACAATTTTATCTCGTTCGTTGAAAGCCCAGTCTCTCCTTCTCTTGGACACTTCCGCTTCTTGAAGAGCTTCTATAAATTCCAGAAGGAAGAATTTAGTAAATTATTTTTACTTTAATAATTTTTTTTCTTGAAAAGGTAAAAGCTTACCGGAAATGGATCCAGAGAAAGAAAGCATTTAGTTAAGAAAAGAGAAAGAAAAGGAAGAGTTGATGAGCTGGAGCTCGATTATCATGAGTAGGATAACCATTTTGTCTAGGTAAACTGTACCTTGTATCTTATCCAGGAACTCTTTGTTCTGCGTTTCCAGTCTCTTAATCTCCTTTTTAGACTGGGCCAAGTCATCCGTCAATTTTTCTAGTTCGCGATGGACCGAGTCACGCTCACTCATGATCAGAGAGTATTCCTGTAGGGCTGCATCACGCTCTTCAGTTAAACGCTTAATGTCTTTATTGGACTTTATGCGGACTGCCATGGCCTGATTGATCTCCTTCATGGCTTCCTCATGCTGTTGCTGGACTTTGGTCAAGGCCTCCTTATACTCGTTCCTCTCTCGGAGGGCAGAGTCCCACTGTCTTATGGCTGCAGTACATTGCTGCTTTAGACCGTTACGTTCCCTAATCGCGGTATTCTTCTCTTGTAACGCTTCTTCGTACAGCTTTTTTACCCTGTTTCCTTCCTCCTGGAGGATTTACCCAAAAAAATCCAGGATTTAATTTTTTAACTCGATATGTTTCCTTTAGAAGTTTGGAGGAAATGCGTTATTCATACCTGAGCAAGTTCAAGCTTATGGACAGTCCCAGGATGGGACGCAATTAGGTCGGCATATTGCCTCCGAAGAGAGTCATAGTCTTCCTTGAGGGCAGCATACTGCTGAAAAATTGCCTCAGGGTCCACCACCCCGGACCTACCTAGACTTCCTGGAAAGGAAATAAAATGTAATCTATTTTTCCAAGCTGTTACTAAAAATAAGAGGAAAATCCAATCTGAGTTTTTCTTACCCCCGTCCATTTCAAAGCGAGTGGGTACTCCTTCACTGTATTCCTCCTTTTAACTCCTTTCCATACTCATTTCGCAATCGGACTATTTTACAAAAGCCAACCGATGCAAAAATTCTTAGTTCAAGCTTAAAATTCGAGTTCAGTTTCCCTTCGTAGTTAAAGTCCAGCTGAAATTATCATAAAATCAATTTGTAACTATTTTTTTTTAAATTTACGAAACAATATAATTTTCTGTTGCTCATTTTAGGGACTCTAAAGGAATGTCAAAATCTGCAAAAGGAAAACTCAAAGGAGTGCATTGCTTGCGTGTTTCACACCGTGGGAAAATTTCGAAATGGTAACAAATGCCAGTACATTACACATTCCTATAGACCCTATAGACAGACATATCATAACTTCTAAATTATTTCATGTTTCTAGTGTATTTCGGCATCATGGGAAAAAACCTGAGAGTATCCTACTTTACCAATCTAGTCTTTCATGCAGCTCTACTACGCTTCAGAGGAATTTTCGGAATATTTTCACGTTTGCATATTTTATTCAGGAAGTATGAGAACTTTGCTCCCTTTCATTTGCATTTTCATAAAAAATAATTCAGTATAATTCAATGAATTTCTATCGCCAAGAGATACATAGCATTTGGTTTACCTAACTCTAAAAATTCCTGGAGAATAATTTCCCTCCAAGCATGCACTTTCTCCTACGGTCTTGGTATTACCATGAAATGTTTATGTTACATTGAATTGACTACCTGTCATTTCATAGCTGAGCGGTGGTACCATGAAAACATGAAACGATGCTTTTTACAAAAGCGTTCGTCACGACGACGACGGCACGTCCCCAAAGAAAAACTTGTTGATTGTTTCTCGCTTTCAATTTATTGTCCAGTGAAGCAAATTAACTTTCACCAATCGAACCTCATTAACTTTTCAAATCATTGAAACCCCCAGATTTAACCTTCGACCTAAAATCTCAGAGTCTATCGATTTATATGTGTAATTATTATTATTTATTCAGCACCAGATTAACACTTGAAGAGAACAAACGAAACAAACCAAATTACTCACTGACTAAGAATCAGTCACCGATCAAAGTCCGCTAATAATTCTCTAGACAATCTCCGGAAGTCTTTAACTCTACACAATTAAATTAATTTATTATAAAGTTTAGTGTTATGATTAAATAGGCACAGAGAGAACATTACAGAAGGATATTACAACTCTCACAAGCACATTAGCAACTACTCCAACCTGCTTAGAGCTGCAATGATGCAAATATTGCAAAGTGCAATACAAACTAAACTTGTCTGAGATATTGGATGATTTTCTACGTAGTCAAGTGATCCGATCGTATTAATAAATCTAAACTCTTTCCTTTGGGTCGACACAGTCCAATCATAATGGTAACATATCACAGTTGCCCCGTGCATAAAACTCACACAATCTTCACACAAGCATGTTATTTCATGGTTTCGTGTTATGGTTGGACTTTAATATTTCAACTCTAAAAACTCTAAACCAAGTACATATGGGAATATGAAGATTGAAGATGAACGGGTTTTCAATTTTACTTTTCTCGTTTTGGTTGCTCTTGGTCTTATGTCCCATGAGATAATTTACAATTTAGTGTATTTTTCCCCTTTTACTCTCAAGACCATCTAAGCTCAGTAGACCCTCTAAAACGTCTAGATCATGAACATGGTACTGTGGCTCTGTAAGGAATAATTTAGATGCTTAACGTATGCTCATATTCATTCTGATATGAATGCACCGAGTGAAAAAGGGTTTCATCATGTTCATATTCGTCTCCATCCTCTCAGCCTCTCATCCTACGGCTGTACGAGTTTACCAGAGCATTTTTACCAAGATGTGAAATGGTGAAGCTGAGGCAAAGACAGGTATTACATGATACAAACTTCATTTATAATTCGTAGGTTTTATACTTGATCAACACTTTCTTGTGATCTTAAGACTTCAAGAGTTTTCCTGTGGTTTGCTCTGGTTTGGTGTAGGGTCTAGGCTGTTTAGGAAAGCTTCAGTCAACTTCAGTTATAACATAGTTTAGCATTGCGAAGCTAAGGATTGATTTTGATATGTCCGTCTGTCTGTCCGTTCATTCAAAAACTCTCGAACTCGGTCGTGGTCCATGATTGTGATAGCTCTGGAGCTATTATATAATCACGATATTTATAGCTGAAGGAGCTGAAATTTTTTTTTTTTTAATATTTCGATTCTGCTCGAGGAAACTCTAGCCTTTTACAATACTTTTAAGATGCTAAACCTAAATATAAAATATATATTGTAAAACTATCAGTTAATTTCGTTCTGTAGATTGTTCAGTGTTCGATTAATCCGAGAAGATATTTTCAGTGACCTAGTGACCTACCTATTTATTATTTAAAAGCTGAAATTACGGTCAAATTCCAACGCCTGGCGTTTAAATTTTTTCAATTGATTGAAAGGAAACTCTTGCCCTTTTCATACTTTTTATTAGCTACGTCTGTACAACTTTTAGCTTTATTTAACGTATTTTTTTTGGTAGGATAGTGATTCTGACAAGTAACATGTTGACTTGACTTCAAAATTTCAGATGTGGGATGTGAGTCTGTGAGTGAGATGTGACGGAATTTAAGTAAACAAGTGTAGCAAGCAAGGAAGGGGTTGTAGTGCTTGTAGAATATTACATGTAAACATTAACTCGTTTGGTATATGCACATGGCTAGAATTGAGTGGAAGGGAAAAGTTTAAGCTGAAATGAATGTTGAATGTCGTGGATTTACAAGAGTAGTCATGTGAGGATTTGAGTAAAGTTATTCCTGTAGAGTTGCGGGTTTTTGTGTAGGATGATATGTAAAGGATGAGAACGTTTTCTATGATTACAATTATAGATGAGTTCACTCCAGTTCAAAACGATTTTAAGGAAGGGATTTGATATGTATCTAAATAGAGTATTAGATCTCACAATGCCCCGTGGGAGGAAATGCTTGAGTAATCAGCTTAAATTTATAAAATCTAAAGTCATTTGTATTATCCAAAGATTAGTCAGTATTACATAAAAAAGAGGAAAATATAAGCTATCGGCTAGTATGTATAATGGCTGGACTGGTCACTTCCGGTTGAATATGTAATTCCATGAGTTTGAGTATTCTATTCCTTGATGAGGTCCAGATCGGGACTGACTGTAGTTGGAGGGCAGGTTTCGTGTATACTGCGGGTACTGCTCATACTGGAGGTTCTGGTGTGACCTCTCCCTCCGTGGTAGTATTGAGGAGCGGTGAATTGTATCCCGCTGTAACCTCCCATGCTGTGGTAGGACTGCGTGAAGATATGCTCTGAGTGGGAGAGGTTGTTAGGGTGGTTGAATTGATTCTGTCGGGAGAAGTAGTAGTGGGCTCTGGCGTCGTCAAAAAATGGACCTTTGGTCCGAAGGAAGGGGTCGTAGTGACACTGGCTTCCGTGTAAACTGGAGCTCATCACTTTTCCAGGAATGCTGGTGAGCATGTCGTTGGATGCCAGGAGAGGAATGTCCTCATCTGCTTCGGCAGAATCTAGCATGTCGTCATCTTTCAGACCAAGGAAGCCTACGATTAGGTTCAGCGTCCCGTTCATAAAGGTCATAGTCTGGAATGTAACCATGGAAGCTGAACATTAGGGACCTTTCACTCTCTTTAAAATTATCAAGCTTGATTTGGAGGATACCTTTGCAATACCTACGGTGTACAAATGGGGGCAGTTGCGTTTGCATGTTGTGTCGTAGTCCGACCAACCTATAAGTTCTATTCCAGCTACCACGAGAGCCGTTCCAGCGAGCACGTGAAATAGAAAACTCTATTTAAATTAAAATTTAGAAAAATTAATCCAATCCCCAAAAATTGTCTCAAAAAATTGTCAGAGCATTACCGTTACTCTATTAGCCTTGCTCTGGACAAGAGCTACGCTGGCCGTTAAGTGAAAGAGTATGTACAAGCTGGAGAGACACAAGCAACCAGCAACCGTCCCTACGAAAACGGCTAGAGTCCACACGGGGACATAAGAGACTGCCACGAGTATCAAACTTAGTCCACCAATTACCTTCAGTGAACAATTAAAACTTACAATTTTCCCAGAGGAAAAAATACAAAAAATTTTATTTTACCACATTAGCCAGCTTCACGGCTCCCATGGGAGTACGCAGGTAGCCACATTTAGCAATACAGTTTCGCATGCCAAACTTTCTCTTAAATTGCACTTCCTCTTCGACTAGAACCTGTTAATTTATTAGTAACTTAAATTAGGAAGAAAGGCCGAGTCACTATAATTATTTATATAGATCACGTGCAAAACTACAAATACCTATAATTTAACTGATGATGATGAAGAGTCACAACCTCAACACAAAAATATTTTTTTACAGTGCCATTTAAATACGATCTGGATCATACCTTACTGTATACTGGGCATCGCATAATAATCAATCTTCAAAATAATTTTTTTTTGTACGGATGAATGAATACATTATCTCATCAAAGGAGTCATGAAAGGGTATGCCAGATTTAACCATTGAACTATTCCACTTTTGTATTCCCATCTAAGATCAAAAAGTACGGTAACCGCCTTGATAAATATTTTCCTGTTTTTGATAAGCCTCAAACCTGTAAACTCTTGAGTTAAGACCATACATACATCATTCATCTCATTTTCATATCTTCCATAAATCACTCATATGTAAAATGTAAGTCCAGTCGTACTCCAGCCCAGTTGGATTTAGAACCGAGCGTATACACGAATAAATGGTGATGCTCTATGCCAAAAATACGACAGAATCCTTTTGATCAAATTATAACTCGTTTGGTCTTATCAAAATCAGGATGCATGATTGATTGAAAGTGAAAACTTGAAGCTTCACTGGGATATATGGTCTGGGCTGGAGTCTGTACTCCAGTCTTAGCTGTATATTTTACATTGCGAGTTACTATTTCGTTTAATATCCATCCATGTTCAAAATGCAGCCTAGAGACAAAGTGAAAGCTAGTTCAAGCTTAGTCTCATTTCCCCCAAATCATATTCCTGCTGGAGAAGAATCTGTAAAGTAGCTATACACCATAAAAATCTTCTCCAGTCCGTTTAAACCAGCATTTCTTATCTTGGATTGGGACTTAGATTTTACATGCATAATCACTGTGAATCATGACCTGGAACCTGGACTTGACCTTGCAGATCTTATATGCAAAATAAACCCGAAGTTTTTTCAATTTTACTTTTATCCAAAACTCGTATTTGTTTTTTTATTCATAAGTTAACATAATTGAATATAAAATTGTCATTTTGAAAGTTGAAAATCTCCTTTTACAATTACATCAAAGGTGTAGAGGCCCCTGGAGTAGAGGCGGAGCATAATAGTAATCTGTTGCACCCGCCCCGTACACTCCAAACTCTTTTCGGTGACCTTATCCTCCTAAATAATTTTTTAACCAACTTTTCTCATTTCATCTCAATTATATAATTATAGCTTCTCTAGCAGCAATAAAATACTTAGTTAACGAAACAATTAATTTAACGTGTACATAACTCGAATTATAATTACTATGATAAGTATATCTAGTATAGTACGGATCTAGTCTAGTTTTTGGTTCACGATAAAATATTTAAATCTAGTAGGTTCTCTTGTTTTGTTTTGCGCAGGTGTTTTGTTTCCAGAATAATATTTCAAAACATTTGATTAAATTTCCTGGAGAAATTAATGAGGAGGATATTCAAAAAGGCAAGTTTACATTTGAAAAGGCGGAAATAGAAAAATGTCTCATTTTATTTTTCTCGTTTAGTATCATTATCGCAATAATTCATTCGCACGCGCACACACGCACACAGTCACTACCGTTAAATTACGCTGGAGAACGTGTGTGCTGGAATTTAATGAAATGTGCTCTCGAGAATAAAAAGTAGAAACTATATCTTATCATGAATGAATACACTGGATTTCATAAAACTACTGGAGACGAATGAGACGATCTCATATGAATATTTAATGTGGGAGGAAAATGGGAGGCTTTGGGAGTGTCGAGGATGTGACGGGCTATGGAGTAACTAACGATATATATTATTGTCGTCAAATGAATGATAAGAGAGCAGCTGGAGAAATAAAGGGGAAACAATATATCGATAAAAACATTTCCTTTGTGAATTTTCATGGAGAAGGAGTCCACTGGAGGATTGTACACCTCTGGTGGAGTGCAGGCAACTTTGGTACCGTTGCACAATTGCTAGGATGGATTTTTCAAAATGCGCTTTTGGCGGAAGTCGTAAACCTTCCGGCAGAAGAAGACTACTTCCGGGGAGACCTTTCCAGAGCCTGGAGATCTCTTGATGTCTTGTGAAATACCGTTCCACACTGCATCTGCTATTTTCGCTGCTGCGTTCGTGTTCACCATGGCTGTGTCCGCGAAAGGCACGAAACTCGGTTGGGTAATGCCTTGCTCCAGTTGTTTAAGTCGCTTTCGATATCTGAATAATAAAATACGAAAGTATTTGAATTACCCTCTGAATTCCATAGAAAAAACTTGGAAATTTATTATGAATATTTACCGGCAATACTCGTTGAATGTAAGAACGTAGCAACGGTCCTCGATCGTGGCAACCGAGTTGGTGTCACGATGCTTTGAAGCAAAGATTTCATCCATCATGTCGTCCTTAGTCCGACCTAGCTCTGTGTGTTCCGGTCGATAATACCTAGAAAGACAAGAAGCCACCAAAACATTAATGTCGAGCGCTGGAATTCCATGGATTCCTTCAATTTTCCTGAAAATAAAAAAAATAACGTACCACAATAGAGAAAACATCATTTCTCCATCCGTAGGATTCTCCCAGAGTGCCGCAACCTTGGCGATGAAAGGCAAGTCATTCTTTCTCGGGCCCGATTTGAGGAGGACACAGTCTCTTGTTCTGATCACATCTCCTCCATCATGTCTCATGGAGGGATAACATCTTCTAGTTACAGGTGTGTCGTCATTCTGTACAAAAAATTTATAAATTTCACATGAAACCCAATTTAATTTTTAAATAAATTATTTTTTATGAAGCCTACCTTCACGTATACTTTGGCTTCGTACGACTCCCCCTCAAAAGTCCACCCATTGGACCATCTAGGTTGTCTCTTGGAGTTCAAGAGGAGTTGCTGACTCAAAGCTCCATTAACTGAAGCTGGGCTAAGTGGTTTCATTCCGGCCCTTTTCTTCATCGCGTTGACAACCATGCTTCCCGTCCTTGGCAAAGGAAAGGTAGCAATTGCGGCAGTCTCTTTAGTGTCCAGAGTAGGAAATGGAGCTTGCGCCCCGAGAATCTGTGTCCTAGCAAGTTGCGCCATTTGGTGAGCTGTGGACTCACGAGAACTCTCAGCGTTTCTCCCTTCTTCCGAGGAGGAATCAGAAGAGGAACTAACTTCTCCATAAAATGGTACTGGACCAATTGCTTTGTTCAAGTTGGCAAACGCCCCAGGTCCTTCAGACTCTGTTCCAGTGGTGTTTACCTGCCCCGGTGGTTTGGGATCAGGGACACGAAGTATCATAGTTCTACGGTAGTGATACAGATCCGCAGTGGCATTGATGAATGCTTGGGTATGTCTTGGTCTCTCTTTATCTCTGTCCTTCCCACTCCCTTTGGAGGAGCCTGCTGCCGCACCCGCAATGATTCGCACAGATGAGCTACTTCGACTAGCGCAAATGCTCCCATCACTTTCACTCTTCCTCCCATAAGCATTTCCTCCAGCATTTGGAGTACACAATAGACTCCTTTTTCGTAGCAAGCGGCTCCTACTTCGAGATCCAAGGGGTTGCTGGGAGCTACCATTAAGCGAGCGGGGCTTTACGCTGAGCCTTGTGCGGACTTTAGACTTCAAAGCAGAAGTACGCAAATGCCCCTTTTCTGGACCATGTTTCCCCTTAAACTTATTCACGACCTTCTTCTTTCCCTCCAAGAAGCCATAAGATGGCATTCCAGCCTTCCCTCCTCTCCTGTTGAAAGTTGTAGCGGTGGCTGTATTTGGAGGTCTACCCCTCCCCATAGCTGACGGCTCGACTACAAGGGCACTTACGGCATTCATTGCATCACTTGAGTTAATCAACATCCCTCCAAGTTTCATCTCATAATCAGGGTCGCGAACTCTAGCCGCTGTAGCAGTCTCCCTCCACATACCCGGTGGCAACGGCTGCCCAGGACGGTAAGTCTGAAAGAAGGATGGTCTAGGCTTATTCCCATTCACTTGATATATCGCCGTCCTCGCTGAAGACGATTCAGCCTGTTGTGGAGGCAGTCTATTCGTAGTGGAATGCAGAGAGCCCCTTCCCCTCCCGTTGGAGTTCATATACATTTGCTGCTGCTGTTGAAAATGTTGTTGCTCCATCAACTTCAACTTCTTCTGTTGTTGCTGCAACTGTAATCCATCAATACACTCATTCAACGACCTCTTGATTTGTGTAACCTTCTGCATCTGGGTCACTCCCCTCCCTTGACCTTGTAAATGTCTTTGATTATTATTATTATTGTTATTCCGATTCGTTCTAAAGTCCAAGGGCACATTGGATGAGGCACTGTAAGTCGAAGTCTTGCTCAGGTCCAGAGTATTGTTCGTGTCCGGAATCCTTAGTCCAACTCCAGAGGATATGCTAATCCCTGGAGGTAGCACCGGCATATGGTACGAAGCGGTGGAGGAAGCTGTCGCCGGAGTTACCTTTTTGCCTATGTTAGGCGTAGGAGGGTGTTGTTGCTGGTTGTGCTTCACTCTTTGTCTTTTCTGTCCCATTTTCATCACATTCCCTTGATGATGGTCATTCCCCATACGGGGGTAGTTGGTACCATTATGTGCTAGCGCAGGTCGTTTCCCTAGGGTTGGGAGTTGATTCGTACTAGGAGTTATTCCCATTACACTGCTTGAAATCGCGGAGAAAGGTACAGCAGGAGCCTTACCTCCAATCCTCCCAGGCTTCAATGTCGGCATGGGTTTTAAAGGCGCCATGTTACCGCTGCTGTTCCTCTGTTGTTGTGTGGAGTGAGGTATACTATTACCTAGATTATTACTATTCACGGACCGGTTCACTGCCAACATTTGAATATTCTCTATCTTATCACTGCGGTTCTGCATGTCAGCAGAGTTTATCACAATCACATCCAAATCCGGATTTAGCTTACGGACCGCTTCCATACGGCTGTGTTGGGGAGAGGGTTTCCCCAGAATTTTCCCTTTTCCTGGAGGGAGAGAATTCCCAAGGTTGTTCATAGTGTTGGAGGCGTTAGTCTTGGTATTTCCATGGAGATTGCTTTGGTCGTTTAGACGACTGCTGTTGTTACTCATGTGCTTAGCAATCGTGGTGCGATGCCCACTCCTGGGGTCTATCACGTGCACAATATCCTTCTCCTTTTGCTTCGTAGGGAGGTGATTGCGATTACAAGAGTTATTAAGTCTTAGAGACCCTTCGTGGGGGTGATGATTGTTCGCATTAGTCTTAGAACCACTCGCGGTCGTGGTGGAAACAGTCGTTGAAGTGGAGGTCGGTGCGGAAGTGAGTATAACGGAAATGCTAGAGTTGAGCATGAGCAACGCTGGGTTACTATTAGGAGGCATAATTGGAGTAATGGTTATATCATCAGGGAGGGAATACTGCTCCGTGAAAGTCTTCGCACTCTCCAGCTGCTGTCTAGCTTGTTGCACAGCATCGGACGCCACCGCCGGGGTGGTGCATTTAGGGGGATGTAGGTTCTTATGACTTAGAGGACTGGCAGTGATACTGGTACTGGAGGGAGGGTAATGTTGGGTTTGAGACCTAGAGACCGCCACCGGACCCGGAGGTGAACCGCTGGAAGGAGAGTGCCGCCGCTGCGGCGGCTTGTTGTTGTTGGTAGAGTTGTTGCTCCGCGGATAGGATTCCGTAGGGCATGGGCATGCTGGCGGGGACGACGGATTGCGACGAAAAGGCCCAGCATGTCCTGCAACGAGCAAAGGGACAGAGCCTACATGTGCTTAAGAGTCTTTTTTAGAATTCAACACAAACACTACAACTACCAAATATTTAAATAAAGTTTAAGGAAAATTAGGACAATATAAGAACAAGTACAGAGCCAAAAAGACCGGAAGTAAGAAAGAAACAAGAGAATAAACAAGAACTCTGCTTTGCATTTTTTTTACAGAAAAAAGAGAACGAGAGAAAGGCAGTCGCTTTCACTTTTGCTTTCCTCTACAGTACTTACGTCAATGCTGGCGGGAATTTTGAATTTTTGGGCGGGAAATGCAGCAGAGAAAAAAGTAAAAGCAGAAAGCAAAAAATTGTGTGTGAAAAACTGGAGCAAAAATTTTGAACTTTATAAATTTATTTTTTTGGCTGAGCTCTTCGGAATGTTAGAGAGCGCGAGAGAGAGAAAGTGAGTAAAAGAGGTAAAACAAGGTAAATACTGACCAACCTGGTGCTGGTGTAGGATGTATGGAATGATGTTGCGGAGAAGCCATATAATAATTTGCTGGAAGATGCGCTGCAGCCGCAGCAGCGGCGGCGGCTGCGGGCGCTAGTGGTCCAGTTTGGTGTTGGTAGTAGGCAGCGGCGGCTGCCGCAGCTGCTGCGGAGGAGGAAGGATGATGAGATGTAGCTGAAGGAGCTAGGGAAAGAGGACGAGGCTGGACAGAACCTACTGGAATACCTGGAGTGGAGTTGGGAGTCAATGGAGGAGTGTAAAAGGGAGTCATAAAGTAGCTTTGGGAGGGCTGCGGAGTCGTCGGTGGACAGAGGAACGAGTTGGGGAAAGGTGATTGAGTCCTGTAACTGTGAAATGAAAGTGAGTTACCATGGAAAAGGAAAATGTTGACGTTGTTGAAGTTTAATTGGGTAAAAGACTGACCTGTAGGGCTCCGGAGGAGCGATGGGGAACTTGCATGGGGCAAATGGAGAACTATGCGCTGGAGCGGCGTAGTTAGTCGGGCAAAACATTCCAGAAGAAGATGGAGGAGCACCATGGCCGGAAATGCTGCCTCCAGTGGATAGCACGTTATGTAAAGGGTTGGGTGATGAGACTGACACACCTGCCAACTGAGTCGTGTGGTGGTGATGATGGTGAATAGACCCCGAGGATGAAGATGCTGCCTGGTGTAGATGAGAAACATGCACGGAGGAAGAAGACGATGACTGATTCAATTCGGATGGGGAGAGCAAAGTGGTCTCTGTACTACTAGCGTAGCCAGTACTACCAGTGCTGGAGAATGTGGAAGGTACGTTTCGCGAGTACGATGGAGATATGGAAGAGGATGGGGTACTTTTGTACGGTTGGTGAAGAATCGTTCCGGGAGAGACCTTCTCTGATGATTTATGATGATGAGTCTTACTTCCACTGCTGGAACTTGAACTGGAGGATTTATGAGACTTGTAGCTCCCACTACTGGATTTACCCTGAGGTCGCTCCCGCTCTACTTCCTGCTCGGAGTAAGAAGGCTTGAAGGCGGAAGAAGGTGGGTGCGCCTGATATGTGACTTTGAGGTCAGGTGGGAGTCTCACGCTTTCTGGTAAGAGTCCAGCAGGCATGGAGGTGGAAGTACTCGAGCTTTGTTTATGCGGCTCGATCAATGGACCTGCCGGTTGGTAAACTGTCCCAGAACCTAAAAGTGTAACCATTTCCAGTAACTTTCTCCAGTGCCCAGGACGACCTACATTATGCAACTTCTTCTAGAAGAAAACTTACCTCCATATAATGGAACATGGCTCCCAGACTTTTCTTTGGCTGCATAAGAGCTCTTACTCTGTTTTCCCGAGGTGGAGGCTGAAGTAGCCGTGGAATGATGGTGACTCGTGTTATCCGTTTGGACTTGATTGTTCGTCTCCTGGAATTTCCCACAATGTAATATTAAAACCTTTAAGCTAAAAAGCTATTTAAGCCATAAATAATAACAGCTGAATACTGACTGACTATCCCTCCAAAATAATTTAGAATAATACTCTGAATTTCTTGGACAAATCCTGAGGACCCTCCTCCTCTTCCTCCTCATAAGAGTAACTACCATTTCCATTGACACGATTCTCGTAAAAAAGGAAATCCTCCGTGTTACTTTTCCAGCAATTCTCCGCATTCTCCGGAGGCTCCTTCTTAATCCCAATCACTAAATCCCCCACACAAACTGTCCTTTCACATTCTCCAGGAAATCTCTTCCTGTCACCCTGTTTCATAGAAAGATTCAGACCTTCATTCTCTTCCTCCTCTTCACCCAAACTTTCCGAACTTCCATTTTCTCTAGACACTATCACCGACTCCACAACTGAAGCTATCACTTTGCGTTCCGAACTCGACAAATTTCTCATATTCGCCAAAACACTAATAGTCTCCAGAGCCTTATCATTCCACTGGAACAAAGCCCTATTCCTCTGAAAACTCGAGCTAGTGGAGCATTTAGGCTCCTCCGTTTTCCAAACGTGCTCCATTTCGTTCTAAAAAGTGAGACGGGATTAACCTTCCCACTTTATTCAAAAACTTATCGAATGATATCGAAACTGGTCGAAAGCTCGAATAAAAAAATCATTTATGGCAAGAGACATTTCACCACTTCATTTCACCTAGAGTCTTTCTTCAACCTCAACGATTGAAAAGTACAAGTCGATTTTTTTTTTCAAAATCAACTTCCTATTACGAAACCAAACCAAACCACTTTACGTACAACCAATGCATAATTTTTTTTTTCAAAATAGGTTGCATGTTTTAGCACTATGCAATACCCATCCACCTCTTTCACTCGTTATTGTAATTCTACAAAAATTGGACACACGAAATGATTATGATTGTGATTACTGCGCTGTGTTTGTGTAACTGTTAGAGCGAGAGCAGTAATCAAGCTAAAGAGTGAGAGTGAATTACATTGTGAGCCAAAAAGGGAATCCTTCATTCTCATTTTCATCCCTTCAATTCATTTACTCGTTTTCTACGCAATTCGCATGTGTTGTCAGTGTGTCAGTATTTTTTTTGCGAGTGAGAGCCAAAGCCAAAATAAAGCGTATAGAGTCACACGCTGCTGACGCTTTACTAGCTTTGTTGCTTAGGGACGTTTTCTACACATGTAAGTGTTGCTTAAGCTTGTTGCGATCCCTCCAATGCTCGAGAAAACGTTCAGCCCTGTAACCGTCAACATTCAGGATACTACACGAGAACTAAATGACACATCCATTAAATTGCTTTAAAAATGTTTAGTGCAATTACATTAAGTAACTTCCTTTATGCTTTGTAACGATAACACTGACACTGCAAGTTCCTTACCTATTGATAAGACCATGAAGAAAATTAATTTAATCACTAAGAAAATATTTAACTCAGTTTTAACTAAACTGTTTTTAAAAATTATGGTGGTGTCAAAAGTCAGAAGGCTTTCACAAAGTTTCTTACTTTGCCCCAAAGTAAAATACAAAGTGAAGGGAACTGTAAGGGAAGTGGATTTCCTGACCTGCGAGTTTTACTCCCTTGCCAACATTATTTTGGCGGCGAATGTAATATCTGTGAATTTTTTTCATTGTTCCCAGTTTATTATTATGTCAGTGGGGCTGACAATGCATAAGAGAGTTTTCGTTTCACTCGACTAATTTTACGTGCGAGTGGTAATGGTAAGAATCTCGAAGGAAAGACTTGCTTCCACCACACAGCTCAGCGAGAAAACTCAAGACACTCAAGAGAACCTTAAAAGAACCTTAGCAAGTTAAGGATACCTTAGAGCACTCAGTTGACTTATCAGCGATAAAAAAAATTATTTATGTGAAGCCTTACACAAGAAAAAGTATTCGTTGGAATTTTCTAGCAAGAAAAAATACGTAGCCTTGCTTAGCCAAGCATGTCCTATCCATATCCTTAAGCATTATGCAACAAGTCATACCAACGTTTACGTAACTATGGCTTGGGCTGAGTTCTACGCTCAATGAAAGGAAAACGCGAACGTGGAAAGAAAATGCGATATGACGACGCGTCAAGCGTAGAAGCGTACGATGAATTTTAAGGGATGGAGCTGTATACAATGAGACATGACTTCAACTCTTCAAGACCTTAGACTTTAGGCTCATGAGAGATGTGAACAAACGCCAAAGAAATTCTACTTTGTAAGAATGATGGGATTTTTAGTAAGAGGGGATGGAATGATACGAGACCATTTCGAGGACTTTCATCATCACTTAGGGGCATCATTAAACGACTTTACTGTATCGTTGCCATGAACACAATAAGGATAGGACTTTTGCTTTTAACGAGGCTTTCTTTGACAAAAAAAATTGTTAAGAAATATGCAAGAGTGATATGAGATGAGAGTCACCTTCACTAACTTCACTACCCTACTTTCTCATCTAAAGGTACCCATGTATACCCCTCCAAAGTACAAGGTATTCTTTTGTTCGAGACTAAGCAAAACAGAGAAAAAGGGCAGGAAAAGAGATAACTCTAAACGTTTACAGAAACTCTATCGTAAAATTGGCTCTGGCTTAATTGTTGTGAAATTTACTTATCTTACCTTGCATTTGCATTGGACGTGAGACAGCGCAGAGCAAAAAAAAATCAAGTAATTTAAATCTTACGAGTGAGTAATGAAAAATGAAAGGTTCTGATTCTGATTACCACTGCCATTAACCATTTTAAAGTTACTCTACATTGCAATCATAAGGAACAACTGTAAGCTTATTGTGACGCATTGCGTAGTCATTGTTAGAAATACTTAACTTGCCTTTCTTTCTTTGTAGTTGTTTCCACTTAAGTAATCTTCGCACACGTAATTGCATACGTAATTCGCAAGAGGAAAGGAAAATGTAGCTACGTAGATTGTACAATGCAATATGATTTAAATATGAAGGCCAAACCAAGTTTGCGTCTAAATGGAGAAAAATTTGTTTAATTTATTTCGTTTTGATTTCTTTGAAAGTTACTCAATTATTTCTGTACTACTTAAACCTATCATCCGGACTAATCGGACTTTGGAAAAAATTCCTGCCCATGGCGTTTATGTTCAGCACATAGCTTAAATCTATTTCGCCATTTTTAACTCTTGTGTTCAAAATTAGACCATCTTAAATTTCAGTAAGTCTCTTTCAAGCTATTATGACCTCGTGTCCCAAACGAAAGTATCATTTATTTCGAACTCGAATCTCTTTACTCCCAAAAGTCCCAACCTGTCACCTCTTTTCTACTCTAAATGTAAATGTGTACAGAAATGAAAGGGAAATTCGCAAGGTAAAAATGCAAAAAAATGCATCATACAATACAATGGGGGTAAGGAAACACTTCTCTTTTTTCTGACCTACTCACCCTCTGAGATGATAACACAATCGAAAATCACGTAATCATGCAAATACCTAAAACCTCTCACTCAAGCAGCGCAGCGATCATAAAAGAAAACACAAAAGACACACATTTCTTGATTTCTTGGCTCAAACTTTACCCATTGTTATGGCCAGTTTCCCCATTTAACGATTCTCCTTAATGGCGGAAATGCGAGAGAAGGTAACAACGCGGAAATAAAATGTAAAGTAAAAACTTCATCTATTATTATATCGCACCAGCACCACCTCATACCATAACAGAGTATGACCTGCGCTGTGAACAGCGTAATGAAAAAAAGTTTTTACTCCATTGTTCGCTTATATTAGCCTTCCCTTCCGTTCATTGTCTCCTAGCGAGATTACGTAGAGCTTTACCTACGTGATATATAGGACGCTTTCAGCGTACCAAATACACACTGCCATAACATCCAATGAAAAACTAACCAAGATGCTTTGGTGCACGGCATTCTTTACAGATTTCCTTCTCTGTTGTCTTTCTACCAGGTAAAACAATGGACTTTAACCCTTTAATCTCGAGTTGCCCCTTGGTCAAAAAAAATCTTCATTTCGAGGAAAATTATTGATCGATATTTTTCTAGGATTTTCTGTCAAACTGCCTTTTATCTAGTTTGTTATTGTTGTTGTATTGTTTAAGCGAGAAAAAGGTCAATAATCTAGGATAAAAGCAGCTACAGCAACAGATCAAAGATTCGTAGCTGTTTCCATTCCACGCGCTTAGCTTTTCTGCTCAAGTTTTGCAATCTATTCACTCAACTGCATTTTCAGTCTCACTCAACTTTAATTTGAGTTGGTTTTGTTGGTGTTGCAAAGCTCTGATGTGATGTGTTGCGTGCAACATGAATTTAAAACTTTAAGGGTAGAGTTTGAAAGTTTAACATGGCGCGAGTACCCCTCCTGTAAACTTCCTGCCTTGCAATAATGCAATAGCAAATTGCCAACTACAGAGCCAAAACAAGGCAGTGTAACGTGTCGTGTGAGGTAACTACATATACTTATTATTACATCGTAACCAAAGAGTTTTGACAGGTAGCGACAGAGCTACCATCTACTATCTAGAGTTGGATTTACTCGGACAGTTTAAACTTTTGAAATTTCGAATAATCTCGTGAATTGCTACTACGTAAAGATCAAAGACGTATTTTCTGGAATTTAAGGAAAGTCCTTGATATGTCATGCTCGTGTATTTACATGTCACGTTTTTAAAAACGAGGGTGTAGTCAAATCAGCCTTGAACGAGTAGATAATTTAATTCGGAAGCCGATGAAATTGAGAAAAGATTATGCTTACCTGAGCTTTGTCTCTGGTGCCAGTGCTACTGGTCCTCTGTTTCTTCTGCTTGACTCCAGAAGCCTGTAAAGTTTTGGTATGGGAGGGATTGCTATTGATGGTGCTTGTGCTGCTCTCACGTTTCTCGGAATGCTCCAAGGCTGTTTCAGCAGTATCCTGCCAAGTAGGGATAGGAGAAGTGGATGTCGATGTGGAAGTAGTTGAGGTTGTCTTGGTTACGGGAGTTTTAGACTTTTTCTTTGAGGGTGTCACCTTGGATGCTTTCTCTACTGGAGGAGGTGGAGGTGGATCTGTGCCGCTTGCTACACTACTTCTGCGACTGGTGTTTGGGGATGCTTTCACTAGTTTTTCTTTGGGTTTTTGGTCTGAGGACTGGATGCTGGGGGTGGTAAAGGCAGTTGTTTGGGTTTCCATACCAGTGCCAGTACTTTTCATGCTGGAGGTACTTTCTCGCCTACTGCTGGGAGTGGAGCTGGAAGCGTTGGAGGACTTTCTTTTCTTCTCTCCCTTGATTATTGGAAGGGGGCGTGCTTTGAACGTCTTTGGTGAAGAGGGTGGTGGAGGACTGGGTTCTACTTCTGGTGGCGTGGGGGATGTTGAGGTTGATACTGAAACAGATACCGCAGTGTCCTTGGTTTTGCTTTCTGACTTTATGGGGGTTTCAGATGAGGAGGAAGATGATGGCTCAGGGACAGCACCACTTTTAGCGGAGAGGAGTAGCTCCTCAGTATTCGTACTTGTACTTGTGGAGGATGTGGCCACAGACTTAAACTTTTGAGGGGAAGAGGATGAACTCGGTGCGGGACTACGTTGTTTCTTGTCCGACGCTTCGAAGTTAAAGCTCGCTTCCAGGATTGCTTTCGCGTTTAAAGAGGCCATCCTCTTCGTCTTCACTTTAATACGGGGCTTTGTCTTTCCTTTGACCTTGACCTTAACCACTCCCAATTTCTTAGATTTTTCGTTGGCTGGGACGGGATTCTTTTTCTTCAGCTTTTTGCTCTCTGCTTCTTTTGAGGAAGTAGATTGTTTCGACTTTCCCGAAAATGAGGCGACAGAGGAAGCCGATGAAGTGGAGGATGAGTTTTTGCTGGAGAGTGAGGATGATCTGTTTACCACCTTCTTGACCACAGTCCTTTTCTTGGTGGCAACCACCGAAGCGACTGGCTTCTTCACGACTTTCTTTGACACATCCTTTCCAACAGACTTTTTAGTTTGTGTAGTCAACCCCTTCTTCCCCAATCCCTTCCCTTGTTTACCCTTCTTGGCCATTTTCTGAGGGGGAGGTGACTCCGAGTCACTTTTGGATCTCTTTCGAGTCCCTACCGACTTCTCAGTCTCTTGGGTCCGAAGACGGGTAGTGGGACTTGGTGGCTGATCTTCCTTGGAATGTCTAAGCTGCCTAGCCTTCTTTACATACTTCTTAGAGGTGCTTAACCTCGATCTAGTAGACCTTTCCCCATCCGACGAGGCCAACGAGGCAGATGAAGAAGCAGAAGACATAGAGGTGGAGGATGAGGACGATGACGAGATGATTTTCTTTGAAAGAATCTTTTTCTTCCCCACCTTGGTAGGCTTAGTTGGGGTAGGCGCTGGTACTTTCCCACCCTTACCCTTTTTTGTACTGGTAGGCTGAACTTTCTCCTTTTTCGCTTTGCTCCCTTCACTTGTCGGTGGACTGGAGGAACGCTTCACCAAACTCTTCTTTGGCTTACCCACCACCACTTTGGCCTTGGTTGTTACCGTCTTCTTCCCAGATTGTTCTTTTTTAAGCGTCTTCTGTGCGCTGGGGCTTTTTCCAGGTTTTCCCTTGGCCACACTTGTTTGACTGGCCGAACCCTTGACTTTCTTTGTGGTAGTGGAAGACTGCTCTTTCTCCGTCGTTCGTCCAGCTAGCTGAGAATTCTTTGACTTTCTTTGGATTTGCGACTTTGAGATCTTGGTTGAAGACTGAGGCTGCTGAGCAGTCCGCTTCACCGGTTGCTTTGCTTTCCCCATGATTATACTTCGTATATGGTTTCCAATGGAAATTTATGATATATTATTCGCAGAATTGTTCTGCTCCTTTATGATTCTATATTCTAGGCCATCTTGAATACGCATAGTTCCTTCTCACGGTCTCTGTGTATTTAGTATTCGTGACCTGAGGAAGGAAACAACCCAGTTGGAATCTTAAGTGATACCCTTCAAATCTTTTTTCCTAGAACAAGCGTAACCTATGTACCCATGGAATGCAAATCAAAGAAGCTTTTCTCTGAAAGAGGTGCATTGCCAGTTTCTGAAAATTAAATGCTTCATGAAGTATGCCAACGAAATGTGTTATGCATTTTTTCCAGATTAATAATACTTAAGACCTTTTCGATTGCTTACCTTTACCCCAAGGAATTAAAATTTCTACTCCTTGTTGCTTTCTCCAACAATCTTAAATTACTATTTAAAACAGGAAGTGTCTTTTCCAACGTATTTAGTTCACTCCCACATCATTATCACGGTCAATTGCTAACGTCACTACGAAAACTATTATTGTTCATTTACACTACCCCAAACTACACTCAACCGTTTGTTTCTAAAATAACGTCAGCTTGTTCCACAGTAACTAATCTTAACTTCCATTCTGAGGAAAAGTGGAACGTCTCCACTATCCCTTGTCAGTTTATTCTAGGAAGCTGTTGCAGATGCCATTTCCCTCGTCTCACATTTGCCATCACATTTTTTTTCACTTGTTCTTCCTCACTTTCCCCCCATATTTTACTGACCTGTATGGGGTTGTCCAAGGTGAAGAATAATTTTTTTTCCCTCAAAACAATTTATTTTATTTTGGAAAAAGAATGTAAAACGAAAAGGTAAAAAACAACCAGTTAAGAAAAAAATTAGATGTAGAGGCTACATCCTAACTGATGTACTAATTTTCTCCCGAGAGCTCTGTCCTATTCATATTTTTTCCCTTGCTTTCCTACCAGTGCATAACATAGCTTTGAACGCAGGGACAGGGAGCAAAAAAATGTAAAAATGTACAACAAACTACAACTAGGATTGATCTCATTTAACTGTAGTTTAGGAAGAGTCTTAAGACTCACACAGGGAAAATATATGTATCTTTAGTTGTACTCTCCTCCTTTCTCACAAGAGGAATTATTCACCTCTGAAGCTAAAGAAAAACGCTAATGCTTTTCGTATATATGCTAATGCTAAGGAAACTCCAAAAAACTTAAAGAGTAAGTACATTTTGTACGTGTAGTTAGTACTTTAGTAGCACACACAGCTCCTCCGTGTTCTTTATTTTCTTCTACACCTCTTTCTTGTACTGTATCCAACAATCCAACAAATCCAACCTAGCCCATGTAGAAGAGTGTGTATTTGAGCCGCTGAAATTTGAAGAAACTTGCTTTTTCCCGAAGAGAACGGGCGCTTACTCTTTCGCACTTTTCTACTGTACAATTACAATCCTTTTCTCTGAGAAGCCTTGAAGATTGAGCAAAAAATGGATGTGAAATGATGGTACCCAAAAACACCATCACCATCATATTCCTATCCAGCTTAATATGTACTGCCAGTGCTTACACCGTATCTATGCTAAACTAAAAGTATGATCATCCTCATTTTCTTAGTTGGACGAGGAATACAATTTTTTTAATCTTGTGTGTGCTTTCATGGTGGATGTAGAGAAGAAATATCATTCGCTTGTTTTTGCTTCGCTTTCATATCATTAGGGGGAGGCTTTGCTATATGGATGCAAGAAAATGGAAGTTGTTTCAATTTGCTACGTGCTACGTGCGGGCTGCTTTAGTAATTTTTGTATGGAACGAAAAGTGTACGGCTAATATATCCTGTATCTATTCTATGTTGAGTTAAATGATGATATGTAGAATAGACTCTTACGTAATACATTGCCATAAGAGTCGAGTATAGTTTAGTATAGTTAAGCAAGATGGAATGATGGAAGTAAGGACACGTACGCACCACAAAACAACCAGAACCAAACCTGAAGTACAAGTTGAATTTTTCCTGATTCACACTTGAAACTCCTTATGCTTGGTCCAGTCCACTAGCTCGTTTTTAAGGGTTCAGCACTTTATCGTGAAACCTGTCCGAGCGTAAATATCTGAGCTAATGCAAACATTTTAATTGAAATTTTAACAAATAAGATAATCATGGAGGAAAATTTTTACTTACATGAAGATGAGTCAATATGCCCTATAGTTATTTGCTTAGTTGAGATAATATATTCCTGGAATAGTGTGAGACATGAGATACTTTTCAAGATTTATCTATGGACAATAAATATCTATAGGGAATGCAAACGGGGGAAAATATGCACAAGGCAACGATATAATATGGAGGCGAGCGATCCAAGAGAGTTGATACTTTATGCCAATAACATTTCCGCTGTAATAAAGTTGTAAATATAGTCAGCCTTGGTACTTTACTATATTTGCACATGAACCGAATCTATAGAGACGTGTGTATTTTAGGTATACCATGTTTTAATGGTAGGCTTGAATTGGAATGATACTGTGAAAATACAATGGCATCATAAGAGTCATGTTGATTTTATTGTGGTTTTGCTCCTCCCTCCTATATTTCCCTCTTTGTTTAACTTTTGATATGATTTTTATTACGGTTGCGTTCTAAAAGAAAGCTTTTGTTTTGTAGGAATATGACCCAATCCTTCATTTTGGTTTGAAACTGTTACTTCACGGTATTCCTGAGGTATGATAGATTTTGAACAGACAAATTCTACTGGTGCTTTTTAATTAATGGGTTTAACATGCATTGGGAATAAAAAGAAACTTTGAAATTTGAGAATTGTAAGCAAATGAAAAGTTTGGCAACATTGGTATGCTTTCACTGCAAAACATGAAGAAACTATTTTATAATCATTGTCATAATCATAAATGATTATCTCAGGTTGCCCCACTTTAGCAATTTTTCATTTAGGCAATTCGAACATGAATCCATGAATGTCAGACACGCACCAAGCAAAACACCACTCATAAATTTATCATCATTTTGACTATTTCAACTCGTTCAACAGATTATGAGATACAAAACTTCCATTAGAATGGCAGGTATAAAATAAAAACTTAATTATATTATTCAATTGTTATTTAGTGCTTTACCTGACAGTCTGATACGAACAAAAGAAAACAAATAATGAGAATCAATCTGTCAATTGTTACGAATGTTGCAAACGGAGTTAGTACATAAGTTAATAAAAGTTAACTCATGCAATTCATATCAAGTGATTGGATGACTTGAAATTTCATACAGCTCTTACTCATGACCTGAAAAAAATCTATGTGGCAAATGTCATACCAATCAGTCAATCCAAGCGCTGAAAGACACCGAAGACAATTTTGTTTTGTAAACTACGGTAGCAGCATAATAAAGGTTCCATATCAATATCCCTACTATTTATTTATTTTCTCACATACAATTTCCCCAATTCGATTTCCCCACATGACAATTTCTCCACACATCAATATCCCCACATAACAATCTCATGAAACCTGCATAGGATTTTTGAGGGTGAATATGGGAATATTAAACGTAAACAAATATGAAAATGAGTCAAACCTATTTTTTAGAACCATGAAATGGTCTCTTATGTGATTACTTT
>JAANSQ010000102.1:0-44387 GCA_036850885.1 Lepidocyrtinus dapeste
ACATGACGATCTCAATACCTATCTTCGCAATGCTCAGCTATGTAATAAAAGATTACATAAAATGACCCGTTTTTTCTTAAAGGACATAACAAATACACCTTACAAACCTGCTAAAATAACCCTAATGTAAAAAGTGTAAGTTGTGAGAGAATTCCCCTACGCAGACCAAGACCAAATAAAATGACTGAAGCTACTAATTACTCTTAAGTAAAGGTATCATCTTGAGGCAGTGCCTTTAAGCCTTTACACTCCCCTGGAGTATATAAAGAACAGCACACAAATCCATCTCTCTTAAGTTTCTTTACTTAACGCTTTAAAAAGGAAATGCTAGTCAAAAGAGAGGTGTGAAAGTACAGTAATTACCCTGAGAAATTACAGTTTTTATGACGTATAACATCAGAGAGAAAAAAATAAACTGTAATGTAGGGGCAATTAACAGTTGTAAAACCATAAACTCCATTAGAATCATAATCATGGTGAACATCATCATCTCCCCCTCTATAATCATGATTATTATCATTTATCATCTAGAAAAAAGTCCACACACATCACATGTGCTACGCTCCCTTCACGGAATGAGAATTTTCCAACCGTAAAGCGTGAATGTACTTTCCTCCAGTGGAATACTAAAATTTTGAAATGATAATTTTTCTATGTCGGTATTCTCTTATTTTACATTTGAATTATGAATGAGAGTATAAAAATAAGAGGGTTTTTATTCTGCTTATCCCACTCTCCGTCAAAAAGTTGGGCTATATCCCCTGACACATTTAATGTGTAATAGAGTTGTACGAAATTTTTCATACATTTTTACAGCACAATGATTAGCCATATTTTTCATTACTTGATTTCGTATTCACTGAATGAAATCCAGGACATAAAACGCTCTAAAAAGTTAAGGGTTCGCAAGAGAAGGAAAGCATTGACAAACTTTTTCTTCGACGCATGCATACAGTGCACAATACAGTTTTTATTACGTGACTTTGATAAGTCCGTCCGTCTGTCCGCCCTTTTATTCAATAACTCTCTAACGTGTGGGCTACAAACTAGGTAAATGGGTACTGCGAATGTCGGAGACTACCTGAAGTGCAAATAGTTTTTCTTCCTTCGAAAAACTATTTTAAGCTACGTTTGTAACAGCTTTTAACAACTTTATTTGTACTTGAACCTACTCGTAGAAAAAAGTCCTTTTTATGGGGAAGGTAACGCCAACGCCAGGGAATGAAGAAAGTGTTGAGTGCTTTTCTCACACTCTAAAAGAGCCCAAAAAATTCTATATATCCCTTATATAGAAACGCTTTCATAATGAGATATTATGTGGGTTAGCTAAAGAACGCTTTCAGTGTTTTACAGGCTTATATGGATCCAAGGTACACTCTCGCTGGAACCTGGGCTAGTGACGAAGAGCAAGAAAAGAACAAGAGTCGCCACGAATAAAACTACAACTCAGTCAGCAAAAGGAAGGAAAGCGATTTCTGCTAGAGTTTCCACCACAATTCACAAAAGTCTTGGGCTCTACGTGGATGAAAGCTTCATTGCGTACCGTTATATGGCTTTCCTGGGAGTGTAAGAAAAAGAAGTTGAGTTTTGAGGTATCATAAACGATCCCTTGAGCATCATCCTTCCAGTCGTAATAAATTGAGAAAAAACACAAAAAGAACATTAACTCTGCGAAAAAACGGAAGCGCCTATTAACTTACCACTTTATTATATGCCTTGATCAGATCAATATCTATAGTCATTTGTAAAAAAAAAAATTGTGGGTGTAATTTCCATTGTTGCTTGTTATGAAAAAAGAATTGCATAAGGTGCTGTACTCATTTTAAATGAATTTTGCCTACGAATGAAATCACGATGGGACAATGTTCAAAGTATTATGCGAAAAAATTCTTTACGACCCATTTAATATTTTTTGATTTATTCCCAGGATTTTATAAAGTTTGCCAGTGGTTTGGTTATTGTGGGTCTGGTTTGTTCCAGCAGTACACAAAAACTCATAAAAAGTTGACACATGATAAAGCGTGCACAAAAGAGCAATTGCGATTTTAGAGTAGAATGAATAATGGAAATTTGTTGCCGAATTTACAGAAAAATCTTACGTAAGTACGGAGGATGGGCTGTAATATAATTCTCAGATAAGTTGCCTCGGATAATATGGTTGGCTGTATTGAGGCATAATGTTCTTGTGTTTTGATCGGGTACGAATTATGTAAAAGCGAAAAGGACACCCGCCCAAATATTACGATTGCGTAATTATCCTTGAAATGTTAGGTGGATTTGATGATTTGGTTTGCACACTGCTCTTCCGAGTTGTACTTGTGTTATGTAAGGTTTAAAATGAGATCAAATGGTACAAGTATTTATTTTTGGAGATCTCCAAACATTTCCACGCGCCCCTTTTTTATCATACGTATTGATTAATTGACTGATAACGGAAAGTAAATGCAAACAAATTGTAATTGAGATCAAAAATTTAATTTTGAACATTTTAGATAATATATACCTACGCTCAAACTATAGGTTAGTAAAGTGGAGAAGTTTATTTCTGAGAGTTTCCGACATTTTGCTCGATTACTTAGAACAACATGTGTCAGCTTTACATAAAAATGCCTAATGATTAATCAATCATCTTCTCTGTAAGGCTGTTTACCACAAACTTGGTTGTGTAACCAACTTTTAGGAAATTATGACAAGCTTATGCATATCTTTTGAGGTTAGCAAGTCTGGTTTTGAATTGTCATTGTCAGAGTTGATAATTTTGATCGGTTTTGTGATTTAAGTAATATGTTATGAAAACCGTTGTCATCAATTAAACTGAACTTGGCATAGTATAAATACCAGAAGCCTGGCAGACTTATCTGCAGTTTATATAAATATAGCAGACAGGAAAGTCTCGAATAAAGTATTACATCATGGCTAGATTTGCACTTTTAGCGGTTGCTGCCATTTGCTGCATTGGCACATCCCAAGCTGCTTGGGTTCTGGTTTGGGAAGATCAGTTCGACGGAGGAAACTTGAAAGACCGTTGGAACTTTGAGCTTGGATGTAGTGGTAAGTAGAGTGTCATTTTTTCAAAAATGCCACTTGCGCAAGTAATTTGGTATACAGATTATTAATCAACCTTGAATTTTAATTAGGCTTCGGTAACAATGAGCTTCAATGCTACACCGATAACAGAAATGAGAACGTTCGTCAGGAAAATGGTATTCTGGTCATCCAAGCGAGGAGAGAATGGTGGGGTACGTAGATTTGAAATTTGATAATTTTTATTAAATTTTTTGACGTTCTAACGAACAAGGTCTTAAAAAAATAAACTTGCGTATTTTGTAGGTGATGGACAAAACCCTGACAAGCCATTTACCTCCACCCGTATGACCACGGCAGGCAAGGGAGACTGGCTCCACGGAAAATTTGAAATCCGTGCCCGCCTCCCCAAGGGAAAGCATTTGTGGCCGGCTTTCTGGATGATGCCAGCCCGCTCTGAGTATGGAGAATGGCCCCGTAGTGGTGAAATTGACATTATGGAATACCGTGGCCAGCGACCAAACAACATGCTTGGAACACTTCACTTTGGAGCTGCATGGAACAACAAAGGAGAAGCTGGCACTGGTGAAAGAAGCTTCCCCCATGATTTCAGCCAAGGCTTCCATACTTTCGGTTTGGACTGGAGCCCCCAACAAATTCAATGGCTCGTTGATGACCAGGTCATCCACACTGAGACTCTCCAAAGGAATTTCTGGGAAGGTATGTTGGCAATAGTGTAAATGTTATCATGTTCTAAATTTTAAAAAATTAAATATAATTTTCAATTTTTGTAGGCGTTTACAACCAGCAGGGATCCCCCTTTGATAAGAACTTCTTTATGATTCTTAATTTGGCCGTTGGTGGTAATTTCTTCGGTGGTGAGCCATTCGACCCCATTGAAGCTGATGGCTGGGCGAAATCAACCTTTGAAATTGATTGGGTCCGCAAATGGGAGTGGCGTTAAGACAGTAGTTCTCTCGATTCAAGACTGATTTATATATGCGGTGCATTAATTAAAAAGTAAATGTAAACTATTATGTGTCATCTCGTCACCCACTATACTGTGATATTACAGAGTGAAATAAATTGTTTTAATCTGGCCAATATAACAGAAAATTAGCCTTTTAAAATCATTCTACTTGACTTCAAGTCCCTATAAAATGTCAGCACAGAATTCAAAGTATTTCATAGAGCCTACTCTTGTTTCCATGGACGTACATACATGGAAAAGGAGGCAAAATTCGTTTACAAAATAAACTCCATACAATCTCGCTCGCAATCACAATTACAACGAAACGAAACGAGTCAAAATGATACGCAATTTTTGCAAGACGTCTCTCACATTTCTACTATCTAGTTTCCAGTTGAATCCCAGATGTCTTCATATCCTTTCCTTTTTCACCATCCATTTCACCACGATAATGGAGAAAACGAGATAACAATTGCATAACCATAACCATCCTATTTAAATGACATGTGAGATTGTTATGATTATTACGACACATTGTACGCATCCAATACAAAGACAGCAAGTTTCCGCAATATAACTTGTATTTATCTATAGAACACTTGTAAAAGGCAATAACATTTACAATCATTTTAAAAACCAATCATATGTGTTGTTTCCTCCAAATAGGAGTTGGCATAAAGGCCAGAAATTCTTTGGAGGATACCAATCCTTGGGAAAATTACTTCCATATAAATTACCTCCGGTCTCTCTTCTCTTATTTTGTTTACATTTTGGGGGAATATGAACCTAAGCTCCTTTGCCTTGTTTGTTGTGTCACAGCATTATTGTGTAGTTTAGGTTGCTAATTTTAGCAGGAAATCCCTCCGTCCCTGCCAGCAAGAAAAGGATATTACCGCAATTCTGCAAATTACTTAATGAATCTTTCATTCCAGCTCCTTCCAATGTGAAAATAAGCTTATCTTGTAGGGTACAGTTAGCCCTAATGATATTTGAAAACCATATCCTTTGCAAATTTTATTAGAAACTTGGAGCTTGGAGAACCAGCTAGGGAATGACTACCTGAATTTCTCATATTTACTGTGGAAAAATTGTAGGAATTTTGTTGGCACTCTTTCAAAGACTGAATCCTCTTATTTTCATTTCACTTGTCTTCCTTTACGAAAGTGATACCGCATTCATTTATAATGGCAGAAAATACTGTACGAAATGGGAATGAAAGCCGCGTATAAAGTCAACAACCCGAAATTCCATATACCCACTACATTCTATGGAGACAGCGTGTCGGCCTTTTCTCTGTGAAGGGCTTGAAACGTATAGAAACCTGAGATTCTGCAATGCAGCAGAAGAAGTTGAGCAAAACAGGAAAAAAACTGGCAAAACATGGATAGCTTTGGCTTGGTTAAAGTAAACATAAAAAAACTCGAAAAGTGGTCGTACTGGTGGCTTCCACTTGTCACCGAAGCAGTGGAAACACGACAAAAGCAGAGTGAAAGGAGAGCAAAGGGAGAATATAATGAGAGCGACCAGAAAAGAGAAGCACCCTGCTTGGGAGCGACAAAAAAATAAAACGTGAGTGGAGTGACTAGTCTCCGGCCAAAAATTTCTCATGTTATCTGATATGGATGATGGTGAGGCTGAGTGAAAAGGCAAAAGATGAACACGTAGAAACTTTTCAAGTTTGTTTTTACTTGTTTTCTGACTTTTGAAACAATACAATATTAGTATTTACCATGGAGGGTTTAGACTGTTTAGAGATTAAAACAGGATGTATTCTTTAACTTGTTCACGAGGATTCTAAGCCTGTTTTATTAATAGATTGTGACAGAAAATTCCGACGCTTATTGTGTCAGAGCCAACCTTCCCCATCTGTCTTCCGTAGATAATTCTAGAGAGAAGTTGGGATAACCGAGATAAAGGTGTAATAATGAAGTACTTAACGATCAGGAGTGGCTCATCTCATTACACAAAATAAATCTCTTTTGTCCTTTTTGTTTCACGTTGTGGTGCTACTGGAATAACTCGAATCCCATGGAATCTGGTCAAGGGACCGTTTTTTAAATGGGTAATAATTTCACGTCTGCGTCAATGTGATCATCGTGCTTGATCGTGATCACCGATCCCAATCATTTCACATCCCCCGACAGAGTTTCTACTAAATGGAGTACATTCCCCAAATGCCGTAGTTGGTTCTCACTTTACCCTACTCTCATTTTAGAATTCAGGTCAAATCGTACAGTTTTTTTTACCTGAATCAATTTGATAAAAATTTATGTCCCCTACGTCTCCGTAACTATAAGTATTTTCCCTAGTTTTTTAGACAGCACTACTCGCTCAGATCTTATTTCACGTACGCCGCTTATCCGCTTTGGTGGATTAGGTTTCTTCATGTGAAAAATGGATAAATATTTTGAGGGCATAGGGAAAAAAGGTAAGAAACCTAACACCTCATCCGTTTCAGGACAAGTGTGTAGTAAAAAGTAATTTTATCCTGTGTTCACCATCTATTTTCACTTGATGGGAAATCATAGCGTACGAAAATTGTTATAGCTCTTGCTTTGTCTAATGTACTACAGGTAAGAGCTTTAAACTCATTTTCCCCAAAAAATGTAGAGCTCTTCTGACAGGCACATAATTTTTAGCTGGTTGGATCGTTGTCCTTGTTCACCTCAATCAAGCCACCACAGAACCGTCAGCCTTTTTTTCCAAAGTGTTTTAACCCGTTAGAGAAAAAATAACCTGTAGTCTAAAGTTTCTGCTTCATCCACCCCGAAAAGAATCAACATTATGACATTGCATATGCCATAAACAAGCTTTGGCAATGTGTGCGAACCAGTGATAAACAAGGTGTATGCCTTTGGCGAAATGTACGAGAAAATTAAATTTTCTTCCCATTGCATGCTTCTTTTTTAAGCTCATGATCATCTGTAAGAAGGTCTGTATCGTTGGAAAGCTTACTGGAATCTATAGGTTGCACTCCCCTCCTGGCTTACTTCAGCTACGGTACGGATCTATTATTGACGTTAGCTCAAACTGTAGGAATGCTATTGGTCTTTGTGATGGTGGCAATCGAGTTTTTTTTTTTGCAAGTTCCACTGGGCTCTTTCTGATGATGATCATCATCATTTTTTATTCGATGAACGAACTGGTAAATTCTCTTTCTGTAATACTTATACATATGTACCTCAGAAAACAAGAGGTATTTTCGGTGGAAGTTGTTCCAAAAGAATTTTATCTCGCTGGAGGCATCTAAGGATGGATGGAATCAACCAAAATCTTACACAAAATAATCAATATATTTACACTGAAAAAATGAGCCAAAATTTCGTTACTCTTTTGCAATTTTCCTGATGTTCTACCATCATACCACCATCATACCGGGTGTAACAAAAAGGAGGAAAGAACTGCTGGCGCTTTCTCCTACTTTTTATGTTTCTTAAGAAACTACCTAAACTGCCGTACTCAACGAATCGCTTGTAATGGAACAAATGCCACGAGGGAAAATGAGTCTGTCTGAGATATTAGGCACAGAACAACTTTTTTGCCATACTTTTTTATGATAGGGTCATATAAAGCAAATATTCCTACGTAGTGTTCATATGATGAAAGATGAACAAAAAGTGCAGCAATGGTATCTCTGATAAGATCAGGGAACATGAAAAGCAATAATATAAATAGCAGAGGATCCAATAAGACATTGGAGCTTAGACTCCAGACCCAAAACTCTTGTCAACACTACCTTCAACCGCTCGCCTTGATAAATATTCCATAATAAGCGACCTGTACAATCCTACAATTTTCTTGCTTCTTTCCCAATCTCACTGAACAAAAACCTTTTTGATAAGGAGAAAGCAAACCGGATTCAATCTACTTAGGACTTTATCCAGTCTTTAGGGCATTCTTTACTTGAATAAAAACTGTCCAGAGAAAATGCTCACGACACATGTGCAGTGTATTTCCTTATTTCCTTAGTTTTACTACCGGAATTGTACTACAGAGACAAAAAATTTTATGCGTTCGTTGCTACGCATTCTAATAAAAATAAAGTAGGCCACGCACATCTTCTTAGGATACCTGCATGATTTCTCCATAAAATTTTGAAACTTTTACATGACTCTACTTTTAATGAATACGTTCCTTTAAATATTTTGACAGTAATCCTCTCAGATAGAAATTGATTCAAGACGACTCCTCACTAGCTTGAAGTAGACGGCGGTAATAAACACCACCCGCGATCTCATTCTCAAACATCTTACTTTGCATTCATAGCATAAACATTCGTACACTTTCCCAGGAAACTTTCAAACTTCAAACCTCATCCAAGTAAAGCAAACAGAATGAAACGCGTAAGGAAACTCTAAAAATCTGAAATGAGCCCATGAACTACAAAATTCTACATCTTCTTTCTCCTTCCATATCACTACTTTATGGTTTCACACTTTTTGTGTATCATTCTTGTCTACTTTAAAGTAAACATTTTTAGTCACACACACAACACAAGTAATAATAATGCAAGAAACTTGAGAAACTTGCTTCATTTTTTGTTTGTCTGGGTACACAATACTACAGAAGAAACTACTTACAGTAACTCTTTCTGGCATGTATAATACAGTCTAGGAAAAAACTTTTACAAAAGAAGAAGTGGAACATTTGCGCAGAAAGTATTCCATTGTTGTTCCTTTTTCTATTATTACTTGAGCCAACCCCAAAATAGGAGATTCTCACTTTTTCTGAGTTCTAAGCCCACCATTGCCACCTTTTTTCGCAAACTTTAGGAGAATAGAAAACTTGCCATGCAAAAAAAAAGTTGGTCATCTCAAGTAGGCCTAAGAGACTTTAACAAAAACAGAGTGTTATGCACTCTTGAAGAATTTCACATGGGCAAGTTGCGTAATATGATTGTCTTCGTCACCATCTTTTTCCTAAGAGGGAGTGAAAATGAAAAGACTTTACTTTGCATTTCATTCTTAAGCCCAGTGGATGCTTTAGCTTTTGCGGGTTATCTAAAAAAAAATTTTAGGCTTTCCCCTAGAATGTTATGAAAAAAGTTTAGAGTAATTCCAGCCAAGTGTTCAATTCCCCAGGTAGCTTCAATGAAATGTGTTTCTTTTAACTGCTCTTGAATTTAAAAAAGTGTCTCTATTTGCGGTATCAAGTACAAACATTATGAAGGCACAAGAAGTAAATAATTTTTTGTCCTTTTCATTATCATAATCACCATCAAATGAAAAAAATATTCTTTAGGGAATAAACTTTGTCCATGTCAGGTCTTGTTGGTCCAACTTTAAATAGAGTGGATTCCCAAGGAGATCAAAAGCGTCAAGAAAAAGTTCAAAGAAGAAGGTGATGGGAAGACATGAGCATTGAGAATTGAGACTTGTTAAACACAACCCTTTGGTATTACTAATGCGAAGCACATCTCCCCGAAAAAAACAACTAATTCATCATTCCCTTTTCTTATTAGCATAGCATGCCGTATTATTGCCTACTTTAATCATGCTCATGTAATAAAGGAATTAAATGCTAGTCATCTCTACTCGCCCAGTTGGAAGGAAACACTTTAGCTTTTGATATTACCTTCTTGGACGGATCAAACAACTGACACAAAGTCAAGTCAAGACCAATATAGAATGTAGCAGGGTGGCTTGAGGTTCATAGCACCTCCATTTTTTATGGGAGCAATCAAAAAATCTCGTTTCAATCTCCCTCTTTACAACTCACGAACCTTTAAGGAAGGTTTAGGTGCATGTTGGACACAACAATAACAATTTTATAATGGGATGACTTTTGATGGAGCATGTTAACTAGAACAAGAGAACGGGCCAAGTCAAAATATTTAACGACTCATTATTATCATCCTATGGACATGTTATACTACTCTCAAGAATCATAATAGGATGATATGATGAGCAACATAAAAATGACTAGGGGCTTTTGGCTCCTGGACAAGAAATCATTTTAAGACCAGTGAAACTTTTTCCAAATAAAATCCTTCTTCCTGGAGATTACAAGGGAGATTACAGTTATGAAAAATTCTCCATGTGTTTTGACTTGTATTGTTAAGAAAAATATCTTACAAACGTTTGCATTTGAGCTTCTCTTTCGTTTCCAGAAATGCCCAAGACACTAAAGGCACTAAGCATTGGCTATTCTTATTAAGTCTTTCAAGTAAAAAGGATTACATAAAGTTTTTCCAGTTTTTCTTACATCTCACCCCGCTGATTCCAGAATAATTTTTGATTTCTGTTTTCGCTAGAGATGCTGATGTTTTCGAAAATTACAAAGGCTCTCGACTCTCGATATAAATATGGAAATCTACTTTTTAGGCTCCCTTACTTAGAAATTCTCCTCCAGTTGCGTTTCTAGTGTTACCAACTGTAGCACTGGTGTGCTAGCTCAGTTTCTCCAGCACTTATTATCATACCACGCCATGCCCACGTCACCGTCAACTTTGTGTTTTTACCATTAGCACATCCCTCAAAGGCACTGACGTTGTATGCGTGCTTCTGGCTGACATCCTTTTGGCGTATATTTTGATTCCATGAAAATATCTGGAGAAAAGGAGTGTACAAAGGATCCAGATGTTTGATCTAAATCTTCCCAGAAAAATAGCAGCTAGATGTACAATACCTTTCGAGTTTTTTTTAACCGAGGCAAGAGGCAAGTGCAACATAAGAAATGTATTTTTGATACCTATCCAGCCACGGTTACAGTTACTGTAAGGTATTGCACGGATAAATGTACCTAAATGCTCTTTTGCATGTTTTTGCGACAAAGAGAGCAAGTGCTGGTAGTTTCATCATCACATCATGCCATCTTCGTCTCTTTTTTATGGTGGCTCCCCATTTCTAAGAACAATCCTCAAGAGAGCATGCTAACAAGCCCCAGTAAGCAAGTAACCCGGACGTGAGAGTCTGTGTATATGTCAGTACTTATTTTTTGGGAGCTTTTCCTACTCTTTGCAGCTCGCTCCGTTTCCTCTCATCTTGCTTGTGATGTTACGTGCCTATGGCTTTTCAATGCATTTGCCTTTGCTTCTTTCAGTGTGCTTCTGGAATCTCGTCATAAATTATGCATCAGATCGAAGATCCAGAAAGGGAGGAAGAGAACATAAAGTTGATGTAAAGTTTTGGGAAAAGGTATGGTGTTTGGTCGTTTGGTGTAGGCAAACACCAGCAGCAGTATAGACAAGAGTAGAGTCAAGTAGTCATATTCACTCGTCACAGTCTCAAGTAAAATGGTAAGTTATCCGAGCCGGTGTGTTCTCCAAGAACAAAGCTTTATTGCTTGTATTAACTAAAGGTTCAAGTTAGATAAAAGACTGTCGTCCTCTTAGTAACTTCATGAGCATGATACCATTGATACCGCTTCAAAAGACAAATGTTCTTTTGTTAGCGAAGAATCTGAATAAGGGAAAAGGTTCTTTAACAGAACCTGTCTTGTTGACTTGGAGGTTTCTCTAACCAAACCAAAGTCTCAATCTGGTCCTCATTTTTTAACTGTCAGTGAGATGAACAAAATATTTCCTAACGAAGACAATAAGCACTTTCATGACCTACGAAAAGGCTCTAGTCTCTACAAGCTACGAAGTTAGAATATTCTTTAAAAAATAATTTTTACCTTGGTTAACGTTTATTGGATGAAATCATCAATAGTTGTACATGGGTCAAAAGATGGAAGACCTGAAATTAAAGAAGATAATTAACATTAATTAGTAATTAATTATGGTGTATACGTTATAAGAAACATGACATGTTCTTCTGAGACGTGACAAACCCTTAACGTGCCAAGAAACACGCACTTTTGTGATTTAGTAACGAAGCAGTAGTGTTTTACGCACGCTCTTCATGAAAGCTTTCTTTCAAAATAATTATAACTCTCACAATTCAAATATCCTATAGCAAATTTGCACTGTAAAATTAACTGTGAAATAACGTTAAAAGTAATATAAATTTTTCTATTCTTTCCGGGGTTTTATTGTTCCCCATCTTTTGTATAAAGGCTTTACATCGGCAGCATTCACCTTCACTCTTTAGCATTTTCTTAAAACCGAGATAATAAAGTGTAGATTCTCCCTTCCTGTTTTTATTGAAAACAGTGCTCCTGGCGCTTTCACTCCTTTTAAATATATTCCATGCATGTCGAAATGAGGCTAGACGCGCGAAAACCCTATTGTTATTACATCCCTTGCGCAAAGAAACTAAACAGTTGGGTTGTTGCACAAAAGAAAATGTTTCCTTTTCCAAGAATAACAGAAATAGTGCATTCTGAAATAAAATTCACTAGGAGTTTAAAAAATAACAGAAGCAATGAACATTGGCTGGAAATATTGTCTGAAATTTGGGGCTTTACGTCTACTGAGAATGGTAAATAGCTACTTCCCAATCGGGGCTTTTTCGTTTTCCTGTGTAAACGACACAGAAAAAAAAGCACGTAACTTAATGGCTATAACCCTGTCATAATTAACAAAGGGAAAGGATAAATGTATACCTGTACTTTTACCAATGCGGATACAAACTTTTTGAAATAATTACGGTGCGGTTTTTCGATGAAAGCTTGTTCTTTTAACTTTTAGGGTCTACATGAACATTCTCCTGTTCTCCAGTCACTAAAACCACTAGCATTGCGCTTCATATCCCTTAAAATACTTTCACCTCTAGCTAAATACTCCATATATACCCCAAAAAGTACTGGTATATGTTTTATAAAACATGGAGACAGTCAACCTCGTTATTTCAATCCAGAGATATAGTGGTCCCTCCTACAGCGTAGTAAAAACTTGCAATTATGCAGTGAAGCGAAAGAACCAAAAAGAAAGTATCTTTGTCCCATGTTTCTACTTTTTTTCTCTCGTTTTCGATCTTTCTTTTTCCCTCTGTGAACTGCAGCCAGAAAGAAAACACTTTTGGGAACGAGTGCACTGGAGCATTTTTAATTTTGTCCTGGAGCTATAGTTTCCCATGTGTTTCTAATAAAATGTCAATGTTTTCATAAGTCTAGAGAAGGAAAGTGAAAACCAAGTTGTAGAAGAGACCTTCCAGTCTCAAATATTAATCCAACCAGAATCAAGTGGTTTTCCTTGTTTGTTGAACCACTCTTTTCGTCGCATTTCCCCATGAGGAGAGGACATGTTTGGACGCTTCAATTTCTTAAGAGTCCCATCAGTAGCGTGAGCTATGTTATAATGGTGCGATATTCTACTTTTACCACACTTCCCATCTCCTAGAGTCTGGTATACCTTTACCGTGAAAGTTTATGTTGACTTAAAAAAGAAAGTTTGTAAAGCTTAAAGCAGGATTTTCAGCTTCTTTTTCATTTCCTTCAAAGACGACCTCATCAATTTATAAGAATTCAAAAGTTTCAGTTTACCTTGCACGCAACAGTGCCCATTTTCCTGAAATTTTTAATCGTCCTATGAAAAAAGGGAATGAGTTTTGAAAAATTATTAACTTTTTTTTTACCAGAATGTCACGAAATGTTCGGGTTTAATTATTTTGAGGACCGAAATCTATCTACCATGCCCATTTATGCCAAGTTTGTCATGTTAATTAATCAGCGATGCCGAACTGGTTCTAGGTTTAGTGAACCATTTCTAATAAATTAGTTTGGTAAAATTGATCAGATGAATGAATGTTTGAAAGCCTCTTTTATCTTAAGCAGTATAATTAAATTCTGTTGATGAAGTTTATTCATATAAAGTTTATCCAAAAAAATAAGATATACTTAAAGAGGAAGCTGAGCGTTATTAATTACCCATGGAGTTTGTCTCTGCTTGGCACAGTTCACTAGAGAGTTGTCATATAAGCTAATCCCCATTTGGGGGAAAATCCTTGAGATTCTATAACGGATTGTAAGTAAACGATCCCACGGAAATTAGAACAGAGACACTAGGGATACGATTTTTATTTTCTATTTATTTATTTTACTTCTTTGTTTCACGTTCAAACGGAAATCCTTAAGTTGGAGCTACCACGCAGAAAAAATCAGGAGCACTCAGTGACTCAGTTATCATTTTCAACTTTCATTTCAGCAGTTTTCAAGCAAGGTACTTCAACAGATAAGAGGATCCTTGATTGATATGCTGAGACAGACAAAATACAAGAGTAGTTGACTCAATACACATTTTGACTTTCTTTGGAAACAGGACAATTTGAATATTTAAGTTTTTACATCATCCTCCATAAAATATGCATGATCAGCCGAATTCAAATAAAAAGTGGAAGCAATCGTATAACATTAAACTACATCTATGTAGATCTTCTATGGATACAAGATGCCACTCCTTTTTCTTTGAATTTCTATTTACGTATTTAAAAAATTCATACAGTCCAACTGGGAATAGACAAAGACGAGACGGAAATTGCAATCTACAAGCATCCTTAATGTTTACGTCGTATTAGTATAGACATGAGCTTTTTAAATTTTAGACGACTTTAGCTAAACCCTTCTTTTCGTTCTGTGAACATGCACAATATAATTAATGTTAACATTGCAGAGTCAGTCGACTAAATCTGAGATTTCGAGAGTCTTGTATTTGTAGGTATCAAAGATGCTTTAAAAATTCAGAATTCTTTTGAATTCTTAAATATTAAAACGTTTTCATGTATTTCTACGTAATATGAAATGAAAAAATGTCCTTCAAAAATAACTATTCAAAGTGGAGGTTTTAAACAAACGTATATTTCTTCATTCAAAGTTCCAACAAAATACCGTTCATGACAACAATGACCATTTCTTTTGTTACTCAATTCACTGGAAAACTTGAAGAGGTTGTATAACAGTCATTAAATGTTTATGATCCTCTCACTCTCTCTTTCACTTCTTTCAGAATTTTTCGTGCAGTTGCATTTACTGCTAGATGCAATCATGTAATTTAGGTACTTCAAAATGACAAGATACCCTGATACTTTACCAATGAGGATCAAGTATTTATACCTTATTTTTAAGTGCTCTAAAATTCCCGTGTATGCATATCCAGCTCTAAACTTTGGACCTGATGGCCACACATGCATCACATGCATAATTCCTCACGAAATAAATTGCACTTATAATTCCTTCATCCCGAGTCGTTTCTTCTTAGCCTCTTGCAACTCGGATTGTTGGCAACTTTATCCAGATTGAACATTGAAGTACGCATCAATTTTAATAAATAATAGCTTTTTTGGAAGGGATCTCTCTCTATTTCCTAGTACAGAAATTTCTGTAAGTAAATACCCTGTAGCTTTCCTTCATGCTTATTTCATTTCCGTTAGTAACTAACATTAAGTGCACACGAAGATGTTTTTTCGTGTAGTGACTCATCAATATTAAAATAGCTTGTATGACGCAAAGTGGTTATTTCGTCTTATTTTTCAGATAACGTACACGCGTGCACGCGTTCACTCACTCACATACTCGACACACTCGAATAATCGGTTCATGCATTGTATTGCATCAAATTACGCTTTCAAATTCTCCTTTATAACGTCTTGTCTTTTTAACCTCTAAGAATTGCTTTGTAAATTGTGTTTTTTTAAGCAAGAGAAAAATTCTTATTCTGAGAACACCCTCCAGTCTTGGAGTCTTCACATACTTCCTTCCTAGTTGTTTTAAGGTTGTATTAGTTTGCATATTACAGCATTAAGCAAACAGCACCATCCGCTAAAGTTTTTGCATATAGATACAGTTAAAACAATACTTAAGTAACGTTTTCTAAGGCTAAAGGCCTCTTTGTAAACTGCCTTCGAGAAGGATACATTTCATTGAAAATGCGTGCATTTAAGATGCTCATGCATGCATAACTAAATGACAATAAGTATGCAATTTAGGGAACGAGGAGATGCAAGGAATACAATACCCACGACCAGAACTACCAGAAGGCAACATAAAATATGGGAGCATTAAAATTTTAAACGCTAGTCTTACACAAAATGTGAAAAACGTAGAAACACTTTTTTCTATGGAGGTATCGTAAAGTGAGCAGATGCCTCAATAACCATCTTCAAATATAAATTCTCTATTAAATTGGTGGGACTGGCGTGTGCTGTGAAGTAATAATTGCAGTGTATGAAACTAAGCAATAATTTCAAGCAACCTGACATTTCAAAGTGACTGTTTACCATAATTTGGTTCACGCATACTAAGGGAATTTCTTACATTTCCTCAATCCCATTCCATCACATGTTTTTAAAAAATTACCAGTAATTTCACCAAAGAAATAAATTGGGTAAAGAAGCTATCATTTTGCATTATTTACTGGGTAATTTAAGAAGGAAGAAATGAGAGTCACGTAGTACAAAAAAAAGTTTGAAATATGCATAGACTAATAAAGTCAAGTTTGATTTTTGCATTCTTCTGCCATCCTCTTGGAGTAATGCAAAGAAATGGATTTTGTATGGTTCATCACATCATAGCACAATCACCTTCTGGTTTCGTCCATCTCGTAAAATATGCATAAGAGTCATAAAAAGTTCCTTCTGTTTTCATCTGGTGCTTAGTACATTCCTCCGCATATTTTTTCCAGAAGGTGGAAAAGGAAAATGGCAATCCCCTCGTTTTGAGTGAGTGGGACTGAAATGAACATAAATATGCATCTTACATGTAAACTCTCTCCCATAAAAATAAAATTGCACTTTCCACCTTCCTTTCAATCTCATAACATTTTCTACGCAACTTTGCATAGTTGAAAAGTATAAAATTGACAAAATACCTCGTTTCATGTAAAATATTTGAACAATTTCAAAGTATTCTCCAGTTACGCACATTCAAGTAGATGAAAACTGCTTAAACTTTTAAAGTTTAGAGTTTGCTGAAATGACTAGACTTTTTTTAAAATTCCACCAGGTTTTTCAACGTAAAAGATTGATACGTTTGTTAGCACATGTGCCCTGTTTGCGCCAGGAGGGAGTACTCCTGTCTTATATTTCACATGAGTGTCTGTGCGTGTGGAGTAGTCACTCACCTAAGATTTTTTTGTATTTTATTGCGTCTGTATATTATGCATGCATAGTAATAAGCTTGAGCAAGACAAACAGACCGTCTTGAAGGGTTCTTTTTCACAATTTGGACAGTGAAGAAGATGAAACAAGTCAAAAGTGAAGTCCAGGCAGCATAAAAATTCATCTTGTTAGCTTTAGGAATCTGTTGTAAAACCCTTTCCAACAGGGGTTGCGTAATACACTACAATTTTAAATCCACTCTTTTTCTTTGTTGTACTACCTTGTTATAAAACGCATATGCTAAAGTATGAATATACATGCGGGGGGAATTACTCAAAGGAAAAGTTTGAAAAGGGTAACGTACTTTACATGCATGCCAACAGACAGCTGAAAAGTGCCCAGACTAACTAGCGGGTAAAAAGGAGAACATGTGCAGGCCGGGAGCCAGCGTGGGTGCGTAGAATAAGCTCCACATTTTTAAACTTTCTTTGGGAAATCAGCCCTAAAGTAATTTTGGGTACGGCTGGTTCAAACAAAACTCTAACTGGATTCCTTGATTTTTTTCCAAGAAACTACGTGCATTTGCCAGTCTTCACCTTATTCAAATTTTAAATTTCAATTCAGCCCTCGACCTTGCCTTTTTTAGTTCAAAGAGAAAGAGAATGCTAAATTTGGATATTAGAGTTCTATCCTATCCTATCATTCGCCTGTCAAAACATGTTACGTTAGTAACGCTAAAACTGGAAGTAAAGAGGCGTAGGCGTAGGTAAGCCAGTAGGGGAAAAGATATGAGCCTAATGTTTCACCCAGGTATAGTTCCTTTATCACTGTCTAAAGGTATACCCAAGTTTTCTCCACGCTTCATAACCCCTCTTTGTCTTGCTCACTGGCATAAACTTGATTTTTCCCTAACTCAATTAAATATCAACGGTGTAAGGAAGTTGCGAGTTTCAATTCCAGCTTCCAAACTTATTTCTTTGTCTTAAAGAGAGAATATCGTGAAGACAACTCCAGCTTTTTGTGCCTTTACGTTATCACTACAGGAGTAAAGAAATAGCGTAACATTAAGTCCATCAGTCAACAATTGTACTTTATAAGTTCTCTCAGAAAAAACAACTCATTCTGGTTGATGACTATGCAAAAAAGAGTTACCTGGTGTAATATTCATTGTATCCATAAGAAAGAACATAACCATTGATATTTTTCTTTACGGTTAACTGAAATGCTGCGAGCAGGAGTTAGGTTGGGCCTTTGCTGGAGAAGATGTTAAAAATTCCAAGCCATAAGCCATTTCACTTAACAATACCAACAAGAAGTAAGAGAGTAAGACTTTACTCTGACACTGGAAATTTACTTTGTGTCTGAAACTAACGCTCTTAACTGTACTTTTGAATCATGAATAATGACTCCTGCAAAGAAGAAAGGTTAGTGTTCTCCAGAAAGTATCATGTTATCGTGTGTACTCCTGGAGTTGAGATTTAACTTGCTCATGAAGTAGTAACCAGCTCATGAGACAATAATAATGGCCTTTACTTCAACATTCATGTTCAAATGTCACTTTGTAAGGTAGAGCTTGAGTTTTCAACATTCCGACTCTGAGGGTATGTTGCATAATGTACAATGTTTTACCTTCTTTTGTTACAAAGACTTTTTAAACTTGTGTTCTCTAGTGCAGCTGTAAAAGTGCCCATTATAATCTACCCAGTTTTCTTCAGGGTAGTGGAGTAATAATAACAGGTATAAACGAAAGACTTGAACCTTTTTCGCGCAGCTGGACAGCCTTTATATTGGGAAGTTTGATGATGATAAAAAGTCTAGGTAAAATGGTGTTGTACACTTTAACCGGCCCTTCTGGCTATGTAGAGCATGGCTTGACGATGAACAAAATACGATATTCCCATGCTTTTCACAGAACCTTTTTCTTAGAGTTAAATTAAGCACAAAGATTTCCTTTTTTTTAAGAAAAAAGTGCTTAAGGTAGTGGAACAATAGATTCTCTTAAAAGTATTTTATGAGGTCCACAACCACAACTTGCAATTTCAGCCAAGGCTTGAAGGTAACTACTTCACTTAATTTTTATGACGAAACTGCCCAATTTAATCAACTCATGCATGCACGTAAAGATGTAAAGAAATGGTGTCACGGAGAGTAATACTTGGAGATTGACTGCCTACTAGAAATGCAAACTAGGAGAAATTCCGCATAAACCAAAAAGCCATTTGCACTTGGAACCTTTTACACGGAATTAAATTTCTGGGAAGGGAAAATTAACTTTCGTGATTAAATTAAACAGGATCTTTTCTTGTTAATATAAAGTGCTTCAGGTGAAAAATCTCATCTTATGACAGATGCATGAAGAGACTACGCCATGTTTGATTGGTAGCATGGTACCTAGTTTTAAAAGTAACTTAATCGGGACCTTTTTCGAGGTTGGTTGTCAAAAAATTATGAAACTTTTTTTGACATGCAATTACTGTAATTAAATCGTTTTGTTCGACATGTAAATACTTACTGCATTGATTATAACCATTTTTAACGATACACGCCGCTTGAAAATTCTTTTTTATAGCGAGCAATCCAGAAATAAGCAGATGGATCGACTAAATTTATGCGTCATTGGCGAATATTTGACTACCGTCTAACATTATAGGCATCATTATCCAGTTTAGATTTTTGTCCTTAGTTCAAAATTTAAAATATTCCTTTAAACTCATAATAATTGCATTTAAATTTTGACTACTCTCCAAATTCAAGTTTCATGAAATGCAGCTTTAAATTTACCGACAACACCCTTCCTTCCTTGTCTGTCATCGGTCTCAAGCTTTGTGGATTCATTCAAAAGGGAGAAATAATTAGAGATTTTTTTTCAAAGGAAAAATATCCTCCCACCACATAGCCCCACGCGGGTAAAGGGACACCCTTGAGCGAAAAGGGTAGGAGGTACTTGAATCAAGTGAATTGTATGTGTTTTCTAGCTTGTTATCCTTAATCCTTGACGCTCTACCTCGAATAATTCCTTTCATAAAGGAATGCATGTTCGTGGGAGACTTTGCGTGCGAGATCAAACAAAAGTTTCACGAGAACTAAAAAGCATTTTTGAAAGGAATACTAAGCATAAGAAATATAGTGCTTTGTAGAATACCTCAATTTATTCGTCAATTTTAAATTATACGTTTATAACAAATGACATAATTTTCAAGTACCTAATATTCCTACTCTGGAGACCCTTAAAAAAGTCTGGTTTGGACGCATGGTTTAGACACACGTTTCAAGTTTTGACCTGTCAGTTACCGTCAGATGAAGTTCCTTTTTGAACAAATATTGCTGATTAGATGAAGCCACAATGAAATGTAGGGTTCGTTAAATTGCATCACATTTCAAAACCTTAGGATTTCTGCTTCAACCGATCATATCAGACACATTGTAAGCGTGGAGCATCACTAATGACTGCTTTTCAGCATCCTAGACGAAACCGTCGTCCCTTTCTTCGAATTTCACGAAGAAAGGAAAACATTTGACACCACCCTACACTTTTCGGTTTCATTTGACAATCACTCATGGATGTCTCCCATTCCATGTACACGATCTAGAAAAATGTCATTTTTTCCGTAAAATCCATGATTTTGAAAAACCTCTTCATAAACATTTTCACAAAGTTCTAAAAAGGCATGCTGTTGGTTTGACAAGTAATCAGGTTTCGGCTAACTGCACCAAAAAGAATCATTCTTGGCGACATGCCTGCTGACATAAACTTCTGGTTTCCAGCCGGCGATCAACTGAAAAATCTTATGAGGTCCGGGAACTAAAAACTCTACTTTTTTGGTTCAAGCCATTTCTTCCGCACAATTTTTTCTTGCTTGAAAATCACAAAATATTCTCGTAATTGAAATGGAATTGTACATTATAAAAGAATTATACCCTATTTACGACATTCCTATAGTTCATCGAAGCGTAAAGTTAAATAAATTGAAATGAAAACATTAAAAATGAATATTAAAAACTGGCCACATGGCGCTCCAACAAAAATTAATGTAAGTGTAAGGGAGTGTAACAGCGCTGGAAGTGTACGTATGATATGACGACAATGATATGAAGATTATGACCTAGCTGCGTCCTCGTCAAAATGTATATCTGATAGGGAACACAGCGGGAAATGTAACATATCATTAAAAAATGTAGAGAATGGTTAGAAAAAAATATCCTGAATCATCGCCCAAAGCTGTGAATTCCGCTATGTCATTCTATCCTTAGATTATTTTCTCCTGCTGAAAATGTAGGAGATTTCTGTAGAGTAGAAAGAATATAAATGTTATCTCTTCATAAGTACCAATATATAAAATGAAAATTGTCCTCAGGTCCATTCTCTAAAGTAAGTTGTACACTATGAACTGGATAAGATCGACTTGAGTTGTTATAGTCTTTAATAAATGGTACAGCAGATGAGAATCAGTATAAACTGAGTCATAAATGGGTATCCAGTAGATCCTCAAAATAAATTTTTCAATGAGTATAGCACAGAGACACAGTATCCATTTCACAATTTTTTTCCTACCAAAAGTTATCTTTATATGCACAAGTGCAATAAGAGAAGCTAGAGGCTCTTAAGAATGGAAACAAATTATGGAGTGTAGGTAAAAATGAAGATGTAAAAATAGTTTTCAACTGGCTCCCTTTCTCTCTCTCTCTCTGCGTCACAGAATTTTTCATGGGTAGATGAACCTGAGACACTGGGAAACAATGCTATTCCTCAGCTATATGGTACTCTAGAGTTTAGAGTAGTTTTATATGCACCCACAGTGTACTCCAGCTCCAGACGAAGTTATGAAATGATAAATTCAGAGGCGTTCCAAGATCACATTCCAACATCCCATAATATAATTTCTACAAATGTGGGCCATGAGAACAAGCCTTTACTACATGGCTGGGCTTTTGGTGCTGATGGCTAAAAATGAGCTTTTGCGAGTAAAATCAGTACGAGTGAGTACGAAAACCAGTATTTTTCGCATTTTTAGGTGGATGAAAGCGTATATTTTCTAAAAATTTATGTATGAGACGACATTACACTAGAATCTAGAATGTGTTCCTCCCATAGTTTCACTTTTAGGCTTAGAGCCTTGTCGCTCATTAGGGAGTCCCTCATGTCCTACAACCGGAAGGCAAGTAATAAAAAAGAGTCATCATCATCAAGACTCTACTTTTTTATTTGATGGCTAATGCAGAAAAATACTCATTCTAAGGCTCCATCCAAGATTCTCCAGGTATGGAACATGACAAAAAAATTTGGTGTAGTCACTAGCCCAGAAATTTACTCTCACACCTTATTTCTATTTACGAGGATATAGAAAAGCGTGTCATGTCAGTGTCAGCACCCTCATTTTCCTGAGTCAGAGTACAGTCCAGAGCCACAAATCCATTACTATTACCATCACCTTTAGTACCTCGTTGTTCATTATTATTACATTATTTTTTTGATATGAGCTTTTTGAGCTTTTCTTCCTTAAAAATTGGACATCTTGTGCCTTTTCAAAAAAGGATGACATTCTCATTCCGTTTGCCTGTCGGGTGTGTTTCAGTGTTTCACATTTTTGCACAAAATGAAAAGCAAGAAGGCAAAATGAGATAAAAGGTTGATGACAGGGTGACATTTTATTTCACGGAATATACACTTTTTTATAAGGTATAATGCTTCCCTATTTATACCGTCATCATGTTAGATTACGCAGTATGCCTTGAAGGAAAAGCCAACCTTACCATTTATCTTTTCTTGCTTACAATGCAGTTTCTCTTCCAGTGTAAACGTTGTATCGTTCCAGCTGGCAAGATGGGATCATGGAATCATGGAACAACACTCATCCACCTCCCAAAATCCAAGCGCTGGTGTAATACACTAGGTTGACTTTAGTTTCCCAAGATACTCTACAGGTCCATACATCTCATTTCAACAAAAGACTAAAAAGTTAAGCAAATGCCTCCGAGATTTTTTTTCAACAAAACACACGACTTCTGCGAAAAATAGGCGGTGGTTGTATTGTGGTGTGGTGGAAGCTGTGTAGCTGCCTTTTCCATCCCACCCTTACGGTTTTGGGCTGCCAGTGATTCCCTGGAAAAATTCAGACAAAACCAAATGAACAATGTGAACAAAAGGAGACGAAATTCGTAAGCGAATTATAAAATGTTAGAAGCAATGCAAATTCATTTTAAACATGGTTCCTTTTTCGGGATAAAAAATGACGTTACTAGAATAAACTTTGAGTTGAGTACACTTTAAATGTAGCTACTGTTTTAGCCTACTTCTATGATCTCATCTAAAGTTCATTCCTCTATTTGGAGTCTACTGGGACAAAAACTTTCAGCTTCCTACTGATTCTGTTATATATTTCATCATTTTCTATTCCGCCAATTACTTTCTACTTTCTCCCGCCAATGAGAATCGATCTGAGCGTACTGGGACTAATGGTATGATGATACAGGGAAAATAGTTTATGGCGGAAGTGTAGACAAAAGCTATGGAGCTGTGGGAGCAATGTGGCACAGTAGTATCTGCAAAATACATAATGCTCAATAAACAATCCCTGATCTACTTATTATGTAAAAGCTTTTTATTTTGCAAACTTTTTATCTCTTTATGTAGCAGGAACAGATCTGAAAAAGTAGGCTTAATGCAATGGAATAACTTTTTCCTTTTGATCTGGCAAAAAATGCGTACCCATTTGAGTTTGAATCTTTTATATGCTTCCGTCAATATTTTCCCTTTAGTTTTAAGCCATACCAGTAACCTAATTTATCCCATCTGAGGAATGACTGCACTTAATATTATGCATATTTTTGTATTATACAGAGCGGAAGTAAATTTATGCTACATAGAAAGATAATTTTTTAAAACTGGCAGTTTTACTCCAGTTCTTCGTGTCCCATTGCACCACTTCATGTAGACACACTGCACCTGTGTACTTTCTCTTTGGGAGAAAGTTTAAACCTGTATCCACTGTCAACTGCTGTACATATACAGTTCCACGTATGAAAAATATTCCACTAGGATGCCCCATAAACCAAAATAAGAGCAAGTTGGGTAGATTGCGAGTTGTTTTTTTAATACAGAACACGTATACTTTTTCCAATGTTCAAAGTTGGAGCATCGTCATCATCATTACGAGGGAATCTCTTCCACAGTAATATGAGACTTGGTCTACATTCAACATTGCAGAAAACCATCTCATATTTTAGGCAACACATTTTTACTCCTGCATGCGTCGCTGCTCCTGAATTCCTATGCATTATATAAGAGGCGACAGGTTCACAAGGCCTATGCTTCCAATTCCCATTTTCATCGTTGTCCCCGCACTACCTTTCGTATGCGCCACAATATCCTCATGAAAAAAGGACTCGTAGAGCGTGAAACACTAAAAAATGAATACTTTGCCGTTGCTATGCCGTATAGTTTCATAGTTTGATTAAAAAGGTATTGAAACACTATGCAATCCAATGACCCTTTTCTAAAACCGCTTTTATTTTTATACCGACTATGACTCCACATTAACCTAGTAGAGTCTATTCACTACTCAAATTTTTTTATTTTCAAGGGAAATTCCCAAGAGGAAAAAATGAACGCATTTGAAAATCTATTTATCTATTCCATTTCCAAGAATTATATTTATTATTGTAGTAACGTCATCATATTTCCAGTATTTGTGGTTTGAGCCTCAAAAACTTGCATAATACCCCTTACAGAATTATTATCCAATTCAAGAGAAGTAATATGCCATAAGTACTCTATACTTATGGTATAATATTTTTTCGCAAACTTTTTGCTCCAGGATGAAAGCTCTCGTAGTCATAGTCTCATAGTACTTCCGAAAATAACTTTTTTCCCTCATTGCTTTCAAATTCATCCATAACAAAAGATGAGAGACACACTTCATGCTCCACACAAATACTATTCTCTGAGGATGCACTTCAGCAAAAAAAAGTTTTGTGTATGGTTTTGGTTCAATGAATAGCTTTCCCTACATTCACAGTATGGTTCAATCGTTACGTAAGCTTGCTAGTTATGTTCTCCTCTTTTTCACACTCTCTGGTAACGAGTGGAGTGTGCGAAAAATGCAGGATTGAACGGCACTTGGGATCAGGATCAGTACTTGTAGAAAGAAGGTGATCCAAATGTGAATCGTTAGTCACTCATGAGCAGACTTTGGAAGCAAGGAAAAAGTGAAAGCTGAATAGCGGCGCAGCGGAACAGGGTATATTTTTCATAGCACCTTTCACATATTTCCACTTTGCATTACAGATTTTGCTCCCTTGTCAAAGTAAACTGGAACAGCGATAATGTACAGAGGGGGAGTGAAGGAGAGCCCCATAGATGAGATGACTGTTTTTCGGGGTATAATGCAAAGTGCAATGTCAATACTTTTCTACATAGTGGATTCACTAGAACTCAATGACTTTTCCCAACTTGATCTGATAAGTACTTCAAGTAATGTATTGGAATGTTCGGGAGAGAAAAAACTCCATATTTTCTATGCTTCCTCCAGAGTGATATAAAGAATCGAAATGTTTATCTCTGGGAGGAAGGAGAGGGAATAAAAGGAAAAGAGATCCTTTTCTCCGATTACAAAAAAAGGAGAAGAAGCACTCCTCGTGCCAAAAGCTATTACCATATTTTCCCCTTCTTATTTTTTGAATTTCCTTAAAGAAATGAGAAAATATATGAAGGGGATTTCACTTGTTTCCCTTGCATCTTTTTTACCCAGCTTAAAATACAAGGAGAAAGTGTAGGCACATGAATGCATTGGAGGCTATTATGAAAATGGCATCGCGCATTTTTTCATTGTGAAATTGGAAGGGAGAGAGCGAGAGGTGTCCAAAATGTTCATGTAACATTTATCCAATAAGGAAATGGGTTGTAATGCGAGCTGATTGAGGATTCAGGGGAAGGGTGCTAGGGCTGGGTGAAAGTTGTGTGAGAATAAGTACATATGGAACAAACAAAACATGAAGGGAAATGCCTTTAAAACTGCCAATGTGCTTTATTTTACAGATTACTCTGGAAATAAGTTTATACAGATTTAATAAGCACATGCCTTCTTTTTTACGACTTTTAAGCCTTTTTCTGGAAAACAAACCCATACGGGAAATAATGAATAGGAAATATTTGCTGACATGAAAGCTACAAGGGAAAAGTAAACAGCAGTTGGAAATGCTGGACCGTCACTTGCATCAATAACAAGCGTGATTTCCTCCCTAGCGTCCTGTATCACATTTTTCATAAGAAAATGCATAAAACGCAGAATGTAAAAAAGATGACAGTTTCACTACATCTACCATGTTTTCCCGCTCGTGGAAATGCTTTTACTGAAAATGAGAAGAAAGTTAAAGTGAGCTGTGTAGGTTCCATCAAGTCTCTCTATATTCCTATTTCTGCAAGAATAGTAGCAAGATTATGCTAGGAAAAATATCACAGCTGACAGGGTTTTGACATGTCAACTTATGTCATGGCTCTAGCTTGTCCCAAGCTGACAACTTTCTAATATATCTTCATCCAAACAATAACATTTCCTTCCAATGTAGCAGTTTTTATGCCTATGTATCCTGGAAAAATCATTTTTTATGTATGCTACAGGGAAATTCATCCAGTTTTTTTGTAGCAGTGCAGAGAGTACACTCATTTTTATGCTGACTTACATTTTATCAGTTTTTCGCAAAAGAGCATGCATAAAAAATTTCTGCCAGGAAGGAGGGAAATAAAAAGTTGGTAGAGTTGGAAGAGTTGAGTCACACGAGATAATGCTAATTTTTCATCATTCCAGGAACGAAATGTAATTTGAAATCCTTTTAAATAAACCAATTCCATTTTTTAACAGAATTTTATACAATTTTGGGATTACTTACTTATAAAAAATGTCAATTCTTTCAAGATTCAAATGTGAATAATAAGACCCAAGTTATATGACGGGGAGCTTTCAGGAAGATAATCAATTTAGGTTTTTATCTAACTGTAACATATTGTGTAGACTAGTATTTAGCTTGCTTTCGAGATATTTATCTTGGGAGGAAAAGTGGGAAATTTAATAACTCATAAATACAACGATAATCAAAATAGCAGCGGGACTACGGAACCTTTTTCAATTTGGCAAGGGAAGTAGGAAAAGATTCATTCCTTTTATGTCATAATTTTTACTGTGAGTTTTCAACACTGAACAAATTTAGTGATTCTGTGGTAAGGGGTATGGATATGGTATCAGGTTCTATATAAAAATGACTTGAAAACCTAATGGGGATGTGTACGTCTGTATTTAAGATCTTATCAAGCATCAAATAAAGTATGTAAGGAGGAAGGGACAGCAAACCAAGGTTTCATTCTTTAACATTAAGTAGCTTTAGGAATCCCATGATGAAAATATAGTTTCAGTTGTTCTATGCCCTAGCCGACTGTAAGTAAACTCAGGAAGTAAAGTATCTTTTTCGTAGAAAGTTACCGCCAGAAAAAAAGGCAGACCAAAGTGGCCGATGTGAATGCCAAGAAAAAAGTGAAAGCGTGTGGGCATGTATGGCTTTTGGCTAGATCTAAAGTGAAACCAACATATTGTTTTGCTTCACTGCTTGGAACTTAAGTTTCTCTAAGCCATTGCAAGGCGTTCCTTCTCGTAAAGTTTTTTACCTTTCCTACAATTCAACCAAAGTTGTTCTTCATTTTTTTCAAGTTTCTTTCTTTGATAAAACTAACTCACCGGAAAAGTAAGAGCCGGTGGTGGGAGGACGGCATGTTCTGAAGAAAAGTATGGTTACAGAGAAAGCAAAATGTATCAAAAAAAGAAACACGCAAAAAATACCCAAACTCTGAAATGTAAAAAGGAGGCTGAAAAAAACTTTTAAGCTTGTATAGTTTCACGTTGTTCATGTTTATATGATCAAAAAGGTATTTTATGCCAAGGTAGATGGATTAGTCGATTCGTCAGAAATTAGACCATCTGCAATCTCTAAATATTAAAATTATTATCAGAAACTAGATCAATTAAAAATACTAGATTTTAATAAATATTTTTTGCTGTTTTAGTTCTGAAATTATTGCATTTGTTACTTTCTTGGTAAAAATCTCAGACTCTGAAAGTTTTTTTTTGTAATTAACTCATCTAAATTGATGGTCAAAATTTCCAAAAATTTACACTCCATATTCATTAGAGTAATCTTAATTTCTCAAAAGTCAAGCTAATATATTGCTTTTGAAAAAATACTCCAGTTTGTAAATACTAAACACATAATTACCAAGGAGAGAATGTTCGAATGCAAAAAACTAGTTTCCCTTCCACCAATTAAACGTTAAAATGCTCCTCCAGCAACAATACCATTTCCCAGTTTGATAGCTTCATTAGACCAAAACCAAAATCCGAGATGAAAGGTTGAAAACGTTTTAGAGGATTTGTGGGAATAAAGGCGAGCAAAATTGTACGTAGAATGTACGTAAGCCGCCACAAATCCTAATAAATATTGTCTAATGGAACATGAAAATCTATAACAATTCATTTTAAGTGCTGCATTGCATGATTCACCGTCGCCAGACTTTAAGAAACACACCTTTACCACCACCACAAAAACATGAATTCTTTTCATTTCCTTTAAGATGATGGCTTGTATCTGTCCATGTTAGTCAAACAAATTTATCACGTTTTTTGTTGGGAACAAGACAAGCACAATTATTGAGTTTACGTTTTTAAGCATTTTAACAACAATGTAGACTTTATCAAGACTGTAAATCAAAAATATATGTGGAGCTGGTCTTGATACATGGGCAAAGCTACTTTGAAAAAGAAGCGGATTAAGATTTCTCAACATGATAGAATTTTTTGCTGATTTAGAGTTTCGTGAAAAGGAAAACATCTTCATGACCAAATGCGGTCACGAAATAGACTTCCGAAAGAACTAAGAAGTGGGTTTGTGGGCTTTGCTGATAATGACTAAGCTTTAAACTTCTGGAGAATATCTTTTTACTTTAGGCAAACAAGCGTGCCTCTAATCTCCTTCTTTTGCTTCTTCAATCTAAAATTCTAAAAACTAAAAACCACAAACCTTTTCAGATTTACCAAAAGAGTATTTATTCTGCTGAATTTTAACATTTCAAACGTTTCACATTTTAGAAGATTCTTGTCACAAGCAAATGTTTTTTATGCCAGCAGTGCTAATGGCTTTCAAAATAATTTACTGGCTGTATCAAATCGAAGACATTTCGTTAAAAAATTTTAAAATAAGCCTTCTCTGGGAATTATTTTTCGAAACCATGAACAAACGTGATTTCACACCAAAGTGTAAAAAGCTCATTATGTTAGGTCTAAAACAGGTATTGAACCTTCAAGGGGCTTACTCTCTTCACACTTTTGCTTGAAATGCCTGTCTCCGTCTTTACATTTTCTGGTGCAGGGCCACTAACTAAATCCTCAACCTCAACCCAGCAACTATGGAGACACTCTATAAAATCTACATATTATTTTTAAGCTCGACTTTTCAAGGTTACCAGACATGATCTATTTCTCATTTGCATGCACTGAATTTTCATTTTACTCTTAACCTTCATCATGCTGTAACCTAGAAAAGCCAGGCTGCTCTAAAAACCCTTTACTACAAAGGACATGATAAAGGTGTGCATGCGAAATGTAAAATACTTCGGTAGTCTTCAAAATTACAGAGCTGGCCAAATATTAGAGGACACGGAACATCTGCGTCCTTAAACTGCAGTAGTTGGTTGGTGCTGAGATGCATTGTGTCTCTGGTAGCTTGGAATGAAAAATGGGAGGATTCAAACGTCAAAATTCCTCCTCATCTCTATGCAAATGTGTGCATCTCATAGCATTGAACATTGTATAATTTTTTTTGCATATAGGATGAAAAAATGATTTAACTTTAGGACACCTTCCCAAAATAAAAATTGAAATGAAAATTTTATTTACAGACCCAGCTGTTGTTCATCGTGTACTTTTGGTGATTCAATGTAACAAGGGAAGATTACTGTCTTTTTTGTTGTCATCAGACAAAGAACCACAAAGCCTTAATAATCGTCACTTAAGCTTATTTTTCTGGAAAATAATAATCCAGCAGAAGAGGAGACGCACAATTTGGAACTGTAGGAAAAAATTGTCGCTGACACGTTCATTATGTTTCGTTTAGCTGTACGCATGCAACCGCAACAGAAAAACGGTACAGATTTTCAACATTTTCAACTTCCATAAGTTTCTGTTGCATTACAAGTTTACAAGGGAACGTCAACAGATCGCATAAATCTTCATTTAGAATTTTTTTCGTTTGCCACTTGCCTTACTCAATGGCTCAATTCCCCTTAAATTTTCATCTCTTGCGTAACCTATGCAAAAGGATGAGGAAAAGCGACAAGTTTTCGTGGAGCTAAAGAGTTTCCTTTAAATAAAAGATTCATTGTGAATATTTATGACAGCATGAAATTTTCATGGAACAGAACAATGCCCTATGTTTCAGGAGGAACTTGCTTGTTTTTCTTGCACATGTATATATTTTCCATGCATAATGATTCTCCACTTCCTCTTTCCCCATCCTGCCATCCCATGTCTGCGTAATCTATTTCGGAGCAAATTATGACAAAGACGTCCCTAGTTAATAATATTACGACAATGGCAATGGAGCCATGACACAAAGCACGATATATATTCCTTCCTTTTCATATCATCCGAGAAAACATGTATAGCCACCTACTGTTTCCTTCGACATGGAATGGGGGAAAGTTTTAAGTTTTGTGGATAAAGTCGGTCGTGGGAATTTACGGGGAGATATTTTTTTAAATGTATAATACACAATATCTTCAAGATGAGATGCGTAGGATCTATGAAAATACATCAGTCTTCATGGGATAAATTAATTTGACGGTGAATTGAAAATGAGAATGCATTAAGGGTTGGTGTACATTCACCAGCAGAAGAAACATAACTTCCGGCAGCCCACTCACCCCTAATGCATTTCTCAACTAGGGAGAACTGTGAATGACGAGCTAGGGTACGTCAGTTTGGTTGCTCGTGGCTACCTGCTTTATTAAATCATCTCAGTTCTTAAATTAATTTCGATATATCACCTCAATGGGTCCATGATTTGCTCATTCTGGCAAAAAATTACAAAAACTTCCTGGAAGGATACTTCTCAGAGTATTTTTAAATTTTAAACCCTACTGCCTTATCCATTTTTGTCATGCGACACCATAATATTTTAGCTCGAAGCAAAAGTTTAATCATATGGCCGGCCAACCTGAGCTTTATTAATCCTAAACCAATGTAATATTTTCCACGAAATGGCTTTCCCTCTCAGCTCAGCTCTAAACAGATTTGAAGCTTCTCTAATAATAATCTATTGGGAAGATTTAGCTTAAGAACTTAAGGAAACTTAGGAAATAAAGTAGTTTTCATTGCTTTCCACGAATGCCACGAACACTGAACCTTGAAGAAGTAATACTTCACCTTAAGGTTGAAAAACTACCTCTTATTTCTTATCCAGTGTCCCCAGACGTAGACCAGAGTGTTTTTTATGCTCCGTCTAAGCACATTAAAAAACCGGATGTGTTGTTGTGGTTTAAGCAGTGCCATATTCTACTAAGATATTTGAAACGGAACCCTTATCCATCCAAAAAATGTCTTCCTTTTCGCCTGTCTCTCAGGATTACTGTATGGACTTAGTTGGAGACATAAAAAACTTTTATATAGGAACACTCAAACTGTCCTCATGATAGCGTTTTTGTGGTTTAGTTTGACAGGTATAGGAAAAAATATCCACCAAATATTTTTTTTAGGAAAATATAATATAATATAATATTATTATATTACGTAATTCTTAGATGGATTGAAAAGAGAGCAAGGTGGTTTCCCATTTCCATGAAATACGATAGCCATGAAAATCCGCTTCGCATCCATCCACCCTTCCCATTTCAATTTAGTCTTTATAAGAAAAACCACCACCGGATTGGATTCAATTGAAGAAGATCTGCTACTCTCCTGTCGATAATAAATAGAACGTAGTAGCTTGTTCGCAACAAGATCCATATTTTAACAATGAAAATAAAATGCACGCGTCTACAAAGTATGGACCAATAGTGGGAATAGGAGCTGGGCGTATTTCCTCTCATCGAATACTTTATTTCCATGTGGCATACGGGATATGGAGGTACATCGAAAATGCAACATTTTTTTATAAAAAGGATAAATTTGCTTTGTGGCATTCATAAGCTTTTACTTGCAGTAGAATTTTACAGGAAAATGTGAATATTTTTTTTTACGAAAAAGCACTTTTATGCATTCTTGGGTCGCTGTCATTGCCAACAAATCACATTTATAGAATAAAATAATACATTTTATATCAGAATGAAAGTATGCAAGTATACATGTACCACTTACGCTTCATTTTATACGAGATCATATCGACCTGCCGGTGGTTAGAACTCATGAATAATTTTGAAATATGTGCATGGGAATAAAAAATTCTCTTTACCGGAAGAAGAGAAAGGTACACGTATACACATATTCCATTACTTACGCCAACTTTTACCGTGGAACATAAAAACCTTCAATTCTCCAGTAATTGCATGACATGATACTTCACTTATTTGTACCTTTTGTTCCCTAGTAACGTTTACAAACGTCAATTACTTAAATGTGGATGAACTACCTGGAGCTTACCCGCAACCAGTAATAGATTTCCTAAGAAATTGGTTAAACCTCATGTCTATGTTTTCCCTCAGATTAATTTCAGAGAAATGTATCACCGGGGTCAATATTTTCCCTTCACAAAGGTCATTTACTCTCAGAGTCTGTAAACTACTCCCGAGAGGAACAACGTCTTCATTTCCATTTCCAATAAAATACTCGGCGGTACACAGGATCTCTGTTGAATGGACCAAGCATAGAGCTTGCTGGTGTGAAATATGGCGCACTGGACTGTACTCCCAAAACACAAGTAAAGCACAACAACCTCTCCGAATCTAAGCATTTGCACATGTTATCGTTAAAAAATGAGTTTTTGTGTAGATGATTGTTATGCAAGTCGCATCCCCATGTGTGGCTCACTAGTCATTTGATCTCTACTCTCCATCCATAGCCACCGACCAACTGCAGTCCCATAACTTTTTTTTACCAAAACCAATGCAGCATTAGCCTAATAGACTTTCAATTTTCAATCCACTAACCAACCAACCCTCTCCATCAAAATTTGGGGGAACCGTGGTAGCTCTTTATGTTTGGTCTATTGTTGCGAGGCTCAGAGAAGTGAAAGAAAAACGATAATCCGATTTTGTTTTGATAACGAAAGGGTTTTTAAACCCATTATAAATTTTTTTACCTATTAGTATGTATACACTGTATACAATAATGCACAACAAAGAAAGCCAATTTGGTATCAGCGGCATGCACCAGACTACACTTCCCTTTTGAAAGTTTCGAGAGAGCTTAAAAAAGTGCCCAGTTTAATAAAAATCCTAGCTCATGTGTACTTTGTGGTTTTGGGTAAACGCAGGGATATCATGGAGCTGCAGTAAAGACTTTCATGATACTTCACGACTTCACCTGTCTCGTTAAAAGTTCCCATTTGGAATTTGAGTCAGGGACTCCAGAGAGTTAGTCCAAGTACGAGGCGACTTTTGGTCTGGCCAGCAAAGCAAACAGAGAAAGTTTACCACTTTCTGCTTCAGAGCTTTTACCTCAACGGAAATAGCCGTTTGGCACGATTTCTATTAATTTTAAATATTTCGTGGTGAGAATGACCATTGTTGCATTAGAAGTGCACATTGCATTTCCAACTGAATGCCCACTTTTTTGTATCCAAGTTGTTTTATGAAAGAGATATTATTGATTATTGCCAACTCAGATGGAGTCTCCCATAAAAGACAAAATAATGAGTGCGATCACATCACTGATCATCCTCATCAAATCTCCGTTTCTACCATTTTGTGATGTGGTTGTAGTTTTGTAGATGCATCGCTCTTTCAAATCACACTCCCAATCTCCCTCCTGCACCATAGACTCTCTAATCAATCCAGGAACATGTAGACATTTCAAAGTGCACTGCACGTCATGTCTCCTAGTCTGACGATGCACATTTGAGCCATTCGAGCCATTTGAGTTAGTAGGACATGACATGGCACTGCATTAAGATCACATTATTCTCCAACATCAATCCTTACACTACCATTTCGACTACTCGCCTCCAAGTCTTTTAATAACTTTTGCACTTACTCCCTCCTACGATTATGAAAGGAAAAAATCCCCCGTTTATTAAAAGTGGCAAATGCAATCCTCCAGATGAGCTCGTTCACGACGACGTAGGGGCCTAGTACACACAAGAGTGTACGTGAACGGCCTACAGACGACAATCAATGAAGCATGGCATGATAAAAGCCTCAGAAGGAACCCCTTTTTTCTTTCATTGCAATAACAATTTATCGTGTCTAGATAAACACTTGCTTTACTAAAGTAAGCACAGTTTTTTCCTAAGAAGTTAGACTCTTGAAGTGTAAGGAGCATAATCAAAACCATCTCAATCTAGACAACACGAACTAACTGAACTAAGCAGCGTAGCCATAATAACCATTTTTACTTTCGTGACTTCCTACCAATAACGCCTCGATCGAACGTAAAAAAAATCACTCTCGTAATTTCAAATGAACGCAAATGCAACCCATTCTCTCCCAGTGGAAAATGCATTACAATCACAATCAGTGAAGCAAAATTCTCGAGATTTGAGGTCGTCGTGGCGCTGTTCGAATGCGTTTCTAAACTTTCTATGGACAATGAAGAAATGAACCGTAGAAAGAAAATGCTACACCGAAATTCATAGTGGCCTGGCATGGCCTTTTGTACGAATTATCAGCTAAACTACATCCATATAAAAAAATACAAAACAAATCGCTCCTGCCATTTGTTCCATTCACCAACACTTTTTTTCTCCTTCGCTTGGGAAAAATCCTATTTTAGATTGAGATTGGCTTTGTTGTTGCAGCACACGAGAGAAAGATTATGATTCTCTAAAATTGTACCCGAACACACGATGTCGACGTGGAATAATGATGATTTGATTTTGATGATGGCGAGGAGAAGAAGAACGTTAAGTAAGCTTTCAATGCATTCATAATCAAAAATATATGAACGTGCATACCTAATCAAATCAATGCAAGTGTGAATAGGATCAAGTTTTTTTTTTCAAAATCATTAGGGATTTGGTATTTGCCCTATTGTTTAAAGGCATTAGCGAGCGTAAGAAACTAATCCTATTTTATTTTTCCCATATGAAATAAATACGCACATTGAAACGTTGGACTAGTGTCGAGTTTTCAAAATATCAAAACTGCTTTTTTAAAAAGATGAAATAAACAGATATTGAATTACGGGTGAAGCTATCAACATCCCATCAGAACTAACACGCAATGATTCATCCATTTTAGAGCAACCACATAACGTTATGCAGTATGCAATGCTTGCCTTAATCTAATAATAAAATTGTAGAGTAGTTGAGTAAGCTAATATATATTCTATTATTTACAGTAACGTAATAAAAAATCAGAGATGATATTTGTTTTTAAAAAGATTTAAGCCACAACCACATTTCCGAAAAAAATGAGTAAGTTCTGGGGTTGGTTGCAACTTGTAAGTCACGCTTGGTAAAATGATGCCATAGCATTAAATTTTAATTTTCCTTGGTTTCCTTTGCCCTGGCTTGAGTCTCAAAGTCTATGACCTTTTTGAAAATTAAATTGGGATAAGTATGCTAATGTTACATAACATTGTTTTCATGGAAAGACTAGGTCCTACTAAGTTCCACTATGTGTTTGTCTTGATCTCATGATTTGTGTACCTGAGGCCAAGCTAATGCCTGAACAAATTTCATTTTCTCATTTTTTCCTCCTGGATTACAAAGGTGATCCCTTCGTAGCTAAAATAGTGCGTGTACAGCGTGAAGGAAACTGAGCCTTGTATCTTGTATCGTCGTCGCAAACCACAGGATCACGACTTGTTAATTTCAAGAATAGATCTTGGACTTGGAGGAAAAAGTTTAGGGCAACCTAGAAAAAGACTGAAGGCTCGTTTTCTTCGTTCCAGAGTTTATCCACGCTGCATATATGTAGAGAAAATTTAAATTGAACGTTAAGCCTTCACGGGTAAAGTTAAGATCAACAACATCATTGTTTTCACAAGAGTTTGTTGTTCAATGTAAATAAAGCTGAGGCTGAAGCTTTTCCAGTGATAAAAAATGATTGTGTTAATGTTGCCCTGCTCATGTTGATGGAGTATGGTCTGTAGCGGTTAGGTTTTCATCCGTGAGCATTAACACTCATCAGACCAGAGCAAACGTAGAATGTTAGTGTGTATTTTAAGCTTACTCCTCCAGAGATTGAGCCAAAAGGCTGGAATTATGCATGTACCTATCAGACTGCCTGACAAAGTGAAGGAGTGAATAAAACACAAAGATACATTGGTTTGGAGGAAGAAGCAATAAGCTTTTGGTGATGTGATGTGATGATGAGCTGGTGCTGGGAGCCGTCCAGAAAACCAGACTCTACCTGCGAAGATAAGGATTAAAATAACAAGTCAAAATGCTTTATACTCATTAACTGAGAATACATTAAAGGCAAGAGATAAATTCGGTCTCTACGCGAAATCCTAAGTTTCCCAGAATTTACTCCAACAGCTTTTCCTTAAGTAAAGATTAAGCCTTCAAAATAAAACCTAAAATGGGAATCCAGACAAACATCCGCTAACTAACGAAGTCACGGTAATGATGTGCATGTAAAGATAAAATGCTCAGAGCCTAAACTGCCATATATTCTTGCAACGTTTCATCCAGGAAGTGTGATTCGACATTATGGCCGCCAAAGCTATTATTACATCACATGAGAAATCCAACGCGTATTTTAATTTTTACGGTAAATACCCACAAGCGAAAATGAATTTTGCAAACAAGAAATAATAGCCTAGAGGAAACCTTATGGCTTTGAAGATTTTGAAAGGATTACTATCGCGTTGATGTTCTTCATAATTATTGCTAATCGAAATAGTTGACAAAGGCTTTGATGGCAATTCTTCATTAAATTAAAGTAAACAATGAGGGGCTCTCCCAAATGTAAACTTGAAGGTAATGAAGGCCATATAGCTCATCCATCCTAGCAATTTTGCCAAGAGGAGTAGATATTTCTGGAGGAAAGGAAAGTACACTTGAAAATTCTTATATGCTTTCTTGTAACGTAACATCAAAGTTATTGGAGGAAAGAAGTGCAATGCTTTAAGATGGATGATCTCCAGTGATGAGGAAAATTTCCTAAGGTTAAGTTTTTACGTTCGGTAATTTTCTTGGAAGTATTGTAATTTTTATTGCAGGCTGGCTGGCTTCCTATAAGCTTGATCAAAAAGGAAGGAAATGGTTTCCTCTTTTACTGATCATTAACTACGCACATTAACTCTTTTCAAAAAAAAAATTAAGGAGCATAGCTCTCCAATTCCTATTGTAAAATTTCCTTGTGCCTTGCCAAACAAGCGTCTTTTGTGTCTTGTGGTTTTCTTCGACAAATACTTAATGTCATCATAATGCTTTTACCTGGTTCAATATTGAAGATCAAAGCTCTCATAAAAACCCACTTGCCTGTTTTACCATCTTCAAAATCATCAAGATGAAGGCCTCTGTGCTTACTTAACTCTTAAAGAATACGATGAGGATGGAGAGGCAGATGGGTAGGCTTCAGCTTACAGTGAGCAAAAATTACTCCTTCTTTAGATCTTTTCAAAGCCATTAAAAGTCATCTTTAATAACCCTCGGTAGTTTTTAAACGTCGCTGCTGCTCAAACTGCTCAAAGTGTTTGTGTGGACAAGGCTTTGATGAGGATCATTGGAACCGGTGCTATTAAAGAAGTGAAAGGGTAAGCATTTCACATTTTTATTACCCTCGGCAATTTCTCCAGGAGGAGGTCTCAATCTTAATACATTTTGCAGAGAATATATTGCGTCCGTAACCTTGGGGTAGTGAAAAGGTGCCAGAATTCTTGTAATATGGCACGGGTCGTTACGCAACGAAACTACATCCTTTCAAATAGGTTGGATGGGTTTTGCCAAAAAATAATTTCTGGTGTGGTGAATAATGTGCCGTTTTGTGCGTATCCCAAGTCAAGTCAGAAGCAGAAAATCTTTTAAAAATTCTTAGAACCAAACTATATTTGTTAAAGAATTTTTTCCGTCTTCGCATTGAAATTCAAATTGGGAGAAACTTGGTATTTTCTAACTAATGAAGTGCCTTAAAGATATTGCAATGTTGATTAACAACGTTATCAATCTTCGTCTTTGAGGTATCTTAAATGATTCCTTTTCCTTATCTTTTAGCTTCGTTTGGGCAACTTGGATTGGCGGTTTGAGTCTTTATGGCATTAAACTAAGATGCCGCAGTAGCATAGGACTGCACTCTTCTTTTCCATCTGCCCGACTAAAAGATCTAAATGGGATAAATGAATTGCTGATGATGGCAAAGTAAAGTTGACTAAGCAGTAAATTATGAGAAAGGTCTCTAAGATAAAAACAACCTTCTGCTTAAATCTTTTACTTCCAGCTCCAGCTTTCCAGCATATAGCAGAAAAAAGATTTCTTTGAGTCTAACAAGATGATAAAAATCAGATTCATTGCCTCGCCGTCAATATTATTGTGGAACAGTTGCTGAAATGCTGAGAGACGTTTACGGAAAAAAAGTTAAAATGGACAATCTTTTTCCTACTCAAGTTCAAGTTATCTATACGCATTTATTTCTAGTTGATATCATGAGATGTTGGGAACTCTAGTAAGCTCCCGCTTGTCAACGGACTTGTGCAATTTATTCGAGAGGGCGATGGCGAAATGTATGGGAATGGCTATAAATGGTCCTATGCGATTTTTTGCCTGCAATATTTTCCTCTCTTGTTCGATAGTTGTGTTGTTCCATAAGAAGTTTATGGCTCCAGGAATATATTTTCCTAGAAAGGCATGAAATGCGTGTGGCAATAATTGTGCGTGGTTGGGACATGTTCGGAAGAAGTTAGTGTAACGACTAAATAACCATATACTTTGCAAAGTCAGTGAAAAATGAGAGTGTATTGGATGTGAAAGATATTGTAGGTAGATTTTGGTAGTTTGGCTTACTTCTGGGAAAGCTCTAGCAGTGAATGTGAACTAGCATAAATGTCAGAATTATCGGGGAATGCAGTCGTTAGTTAAAGCACATAGTGAAAAGTTAAGCACCCAATTTATAGATTTTTTTCAAGTCGATAAAGAAGAGTCATAAGGAAACGCAAATAATCTTCCCAAAAGTCCACACACGCACCATGGTTATTGAGCAATTAGTGAAAAATGCCTCCCGCAATATAATGAAATATCATCAGGAGGAGTGCTTAGCTTTGCCTTTGATCTTCTGGCACACTCCTTCTTTATAATTACCTCTACCTTAACAAAACAGGCCTCCTAGACAATATATATTTCTTAAAAAAAATTTACTGAAAGAATTCATCTAGATATTTGCCATTTTAAGCATGTTTTGTCATGACTGATTTTAAACGTGAGTAGAAGAAAGTCAACTCGAACACCAGCTCATGCGTGGCTTCATAAAGTATTTTCCTGTTCTTTTCCAGTCGACTTAATCCTAGAACACAAATTGAATCGAACATTTCAGCGCATGAAATGAAGCGTGTCGTGTCATGAGAATGCGTAAACACGCTACGCTTGGTGCGATACCGTTTTTCATTTCATAAATCTGCAATGCAGTTATGTCATAATGTGATTGTTTAACGAAACAATCCTTTAATTTAAGGTTTTCCTTAAATAAATCACTCAAGTTTCTAGTTAAAAGTAATTGTAACAAAATTGCAGAGAAAAACTGCGTGAGAATTTGAATTGTCTTGGAGTTACTACCTCCTACTGCATCTTAAACGACTGTAAGGTCATAAACATGTTCTAATAGAAATGCTAGAGTGGAACAATGAGATATGATTATTAAAAGGAATTGACCAGTCATAAAAGCTTCACTCTAACATGGCTTAAGAAATTTTCATTTGGTCTGGCTAGACTTGTTTCAATTTTTGAAAAGATGTGCACGCAAGGCCTCGACATATTTATGAGATAATATCACATGGTTAAACAAAAGTCATACATGAATGGAAATGAGCACTGGTAGACACATGTCCTGCTCAGCCAATACCAGTTTTTTCTTATTCTTTTGGCTTTGACTTTGACATTTGTGTTACCCAGATAATGCCCAATAATCCTTATGGCTGTGACCAAACAAGCAAATGTTCTTACAGCTACACCCTTGGTCAAGCCATGTCATGTCCAGTTTCATTCCAGACTGTTTTATTTCTTCTCCCTTGCGAATCTGTTTACATAACTTTGGCTCTTGTTGAAAAGGAAGAGGAAAGAAATGGCTACGCAGCGTACATAATTTCACTTAAGCAGCAATTTCCTTATACTTTTTCTCAGTCCTTTGCTTAACTGCAGGATTTTTTCTCCTTTTATCAAGAGATATTTTTCTCAAGATGGAGACCAGTTGACAGAAACAGGACAGCAACATACACAACCACGACATAAACTACGGGGTAATAATGATAATGATCGTATAATGACAAGTATGAGGATATTTCCAGTGTACACAGGAACTGTTTATTTACTCGTTGTGGGTAAACTACAGGATTACAGAATTGGCCCTGTGGTTTACTTGAAGACTTGTCTCATTCCCTGTAACAAAACTGCTTACGAAGCACATTCCATTACATGATGATGAATGTTTTCATGATATACAGAGATTCTCTTTTTATGTAAAATTACATCCAAGATTCTAATTGGTCTAACTGGAATAATTTGTGACTTCATTATAATCAAAGTCTTAAATAGTTGACGGGGTAGCTAATTGGGTTCTCTTCTATTTGGAAGAAGTGCTTTGTTCTTGTATGAAGGTTGTCAAACCCACGTTTTCTTTATTTTCATCCCATCAAATCAAAGCTCCTTTATCTATCATCTACCTTTTATTCGCACCCTTTGAAAAGATTTTAGGTGTTGCGAAATGAATAGAATGTAGGGTTATGGGCCAGGAATAAAAAGGAATAAAGCCACTAGTTTTTTCCTTGCATAGCGTGATTTTCTAAAAAGCCATTTCATTATAATTTTTATTTTGAGTTGGCGAATTCCTATAAGTTTCTATAAGTCTTCCTTATTCCCTGCGTAAAGTCATTCACATCTCATCGATACCTTTTAGAAGAGTTTACCGAACATATTCCATAGGATTACGATTAAGATAAGTTCATACTATGCACCGAGACTTTGGTAACTCTGTCTAGACTTTACCTCGAAAGGCTCTTCAAGAATAAATATTTTCCCTGCGAGGAAAAGTCTAGCGTAAAGTTTTAGTTTGAAAGTGGTAAAATAACATTTTTTAGTTCGATGAAGGCAAAGTTTAACTTTTTTGAAGACTGGACCTCAATTCAATAAGCAGCAAATTTCATACAAGTTATTCTCTCTAATACTCGTACCTCAGTTCGTAGTTTTTCGTATCATGTTCCCTGGACCGTGATATCATCCCTATATCTATCTCACATAAAAACTAGATATTCTCGGGAAACTCTCTGCTCATTGGACTTTTATTATTTAGCTAAACAGCAAGGCTACAGTTTACTCTAAAAGTTTGCAGCTGCTCTTGAAAAAAATGTTGCATGAACATTTTTTGCTCATTTGTTTCCTTTTGGTTTGTTTGTTGACGGCGCTAGAGGCAAAATAACGTAGCGTGTATGCTTAGGTACTCTCTGGGTTTTGGCTAGGGCAGAACAAACCAAAAGTAAAAAAAATAGCAACAATGGCAGCAAGAGGGACGTCTTTGTGTACAAAACAGCTAGCTAATAGACTAGACAATGAAATGCCTGGGCAAAAAAAATATTCTCATGATTTTTTATACTCATTTACTTTGACAAAAAGGTATAGTGCGAAATGCTTTGATATAAATAGTTCAATAAAAGAACTCTACCCTTTTTATTGACTCCGGACCAAGAGCATAAGAGCAACGATGCATGAATTATTGTGTAATTCGTACTACATAAACCCTAGCTTATAATATCCAATATTTTGAAATCCCCATTTGAGCTGGAGTAGAATCAGAATCCCACTGAGAAAAAGGAATTTAACAGGTAGCTTAGGTGAGTTATTTCAGTGGATCTGTATTTACACATAGTTTCCAAACTATGCAATAAAAATACTTTGTCTTTGACTCCTCCAAAATGCTTGTCATGAGTCATGTAGTTAATATATGCACACATTAGGAGTCCCAGCAGTCGGCAAGTTCTTTTTATGCTCTGGCACTTTCTGTCAACGGCTCAATAAACCCAACTTGTTTCCTTTGCCCGCAAATACATATTCTATATCACTTTATATTCATGTCGTGGCATAATCATGTCCCCAGATAAGAAACGCATTCCATTTATGCGGGTGGTAAGGAACACTGAAAGGAGAGAGTCAGGTTTTTAGTGAAGAGATTCTACCAGAAAAAAGCAATCGAAAAAAACTCTCTTGAATGCTATTACAACATGCATACATCAATGTCTCGTAAGTAAGAAACGTTTTTATTTTTCCGCAAAAAAAGTTTTATGAAAGAAACTTAGGTATCGTTTATCCCATGCGTTGTAAAAAACACATTTCACTTAAACTTTGGAATCAAGATTGGAGAAAAGGCTTTAGATTCTTTGAATGATGTGTCTTTGACAATGTCAATGTCAGAGAAATACCACCAAGGTATGCACACAACGTGTTTCCTTTAACTCTTTCCCTAAAAAGATTTTTGTCCCGAGGTCATAGGAAAGTGATAAAAAAATGTTAAAAGCGGCTTTTCATGCGATGAAAACATTTTACTTCCTTTAAACAGCTACACTTTTATTTGAATTTCATATAAGATGGCTTTTCCATCTGAATGTGCATGCTTTCATAAAGATTCATGAGACCAAGGAAGAGTTTGATTTTGTTCATGAGTGTATCTCAATGAGATCTGTGTACTCTCCTATTTAAATTCTTTCCTTTTCGGATTTCTCGAGAAAATAAAATTATGCATTAGATATTAGATCGAGTAGATCTACTTAAAATTGTATGAATTATTGATGCGGCTGGATGGCCATTTGCAATAAATATTGGAGGGTGTAGGGTAAAGTGTAGGTGGATTGGTTGGGATTAAATCGTAAGCAATAAAAAGCGATCGGAAGGCTTAGACCAATACGCTTACCTTTGTTGTGCGTGATCACAGCAAAGAATCAGAATCCTTTAATCGATTTGATCCACTGTTAAAACGACACTGCACAATATCATGTGAATCACACTTTTGCTCTTTAACAAAATATTTCGTTTTTATTAAGAAATGTAGAGTTTTTTAAAGGAATTTGTATTGTTTTAACTCTTGTAATTGTTGATCACATTACACCGTCAATAGAGAACAGGTTTGTTACACAAAATGTTTTTATTGCAATATCAGTTTACCAGTTTTTTTTTTCAAAGCACTGGAATAATTGCTCTTCAAAAGGTGATGAATTGTAGCCGCTCTTTAATCACTAGGAAGATTAAAGCTTTGAGAAGGTGAAGTTCGCGTATAATTGCAAAAACGCAGTTTTGATTTCCACCGAAAAACAATTAGAACCAAAGCCGGTTTTTAGATTAAACTTGTCCAGGATTTGAAGCAACGGCAATTATCTTCGGTAGCTACTCAAAGACTAAGCTGATTTGTGCCAAAGCATTCGAACAAAATACCAGAGGAGGTTCTGCTGGGAAAAGGAAACCCGCAAAATCTCATGTATCTCTTTTGTGCAAAGTTTTCTCCAGAGCTTAAAGCTAGAGCTCCAGCTGAATGAGAAAATGTACGAAAGCGAGACTCTCTTTTTACTACACTGCTCATGTGAGCACTGCTGCCAGCCAACTAACGTAGGATAGTATAGCCGTCATCGGTTTGCCCCTTTCTAAACTGGCTTCACCTTTTTTCACATTTTTATTCAGATTCAGAAGCAAAGAGCACAGTAGCTAAGAGCTTCGGAGCATTCGCATATCACAAGAGCCTAGCTTGAGCTTCAGACGCAGAGTAACATCCAGAAACTACATGTTCTCTGACTTTACTCCAGCAGTACAAAATATAGGCAAGTCGTTTACACTCCTGGATCTCCATCCATGAATGCCAAGTTAAACCTCTAAGCATACTTTCAACCTTTTCCTCACTCTCTATGGAATTTTTTCAGGAACAGCGTTTGCACAGGAATCTAGACTATCTAGACTTCTAGAGAGAAGTCAAGCTAGCCCGAGCAGAACCAACAAAAGTGTGCAAGCAAAAAGCAAGTGCTTTAGTCCCATGTGCAAATGCCTTTTATTACGCGATTCCTCTTTCCTTCTTTTTAACGCTTAATATTTTTCATCCAGATTACAATATTATTATTACGATACATGCACATAAAATTACTCGTTTTTCTAAATACAAA